>JAGDQM010025277.1:0-35278 GCA_017580835.1 Termitomyces bulborhizus | reverse complement strand
GATTGGCGTGTGCTGTGGATTGGCGGCCCTCTGACAGGTGATGTTGAGGATGATGGAGACGATCCGGACGGTTGAATCGGATATACCTTCTGGAATCTACTATTGCATGCATATTGTATATATTGTACTGATTGTAATCAATTTTATATTTTCGTGAGCTACCCACGGGGACATGTTTTATCGAGCTATTACGCACCCACAAGTTGACAGGTAGAAGAGAACCTTCTCAAGTGTCGGAGGATGCGACCGATTCTTCGTCACTGTCAATGATCAGCACGAAACGCGCGAAAGGTTCGAGACACTCGACGAAGGACTTGCAGAAGCGAGGTGTGTATGGCGATGTCAGGAGGGCTGGCGTATCTTCAAGTTCAGAGAATCGCCAGAGGGTAACCTACAGAAGCCACGCTTGTACCTGAGGTCCATCGTCGCTTAAATACAAAACAAACATCGAACATGGGAAAAGAAAATAAATACATAGCGTGATCATATGGACTACTAATACACACTTAGATGACGAGGAGTTAATGTAAGTCCGTAACCCAGTAAAGTACGGGAAATCTGTATGCGATAGTGATGTGATTGACCAGAGGTAGTGTGGTATCAATGAGAGCGAGGGCTAAGATTGATCAGAACAGTCCATGACATGGAAAACGAGTAAGAAATAAACCTATTGTCTAGGAAGTAGCGTTCGCAGACCTGGAGCCAGCAGATCCAGGCTGCGCCTTTCGTATTACGACGAACGAACGCGTTGGTTGAGGTGTTGAACCGACGCCCCCCATTTCTTCATCCACTGGCAACGCCGACGCCGACGCTGGCGGCCCAGCTGTGGGTGAATCCTCACTGCTATGCGCCCTACTTCGTCCCAAGCGGAACCAAGATTTCTTTTTAGTCACTTTTTCCTCTGAATCCTCGTCATCGTCGTGTGGAACACCCGTCATGACTGGAGGTCGAAGAAGTCCGCCCGTGCTCATTTCATGCTCCTGTGCTCTCCCGGACGAAGAACCCAATTGGAGAGCAGCTAATAGATCGGCGTCTTCAACAATGGCAGTTTGCGATTTCGTACGGATATGCGAAGGCTGCGCTGCACCAGGTGGAAGAATTGAAAAGTCTGTCTGACGACCTTCAACATTCGACAGTGAGGGGGGTGGTGATTCATCGTCATCGAAGAGGGTATGAGGATGCATAGTACTTTGGCCAAAAGTACTGTGGCCAATGGATGGGAACGTATGCGTAGAACCTGTCGCAATCGCATACGGAGCGTCGATATGAGCCCGCCCTCCCCCGACTCGCGAGAAGCCAGATGGTGCCACAGTACCTATCGTAGTTTGGGAGGGCCTCGTCAGCTGCTGTTGAAGATTTGACTTCGCCGCCGCCGCCAGACTGTCGTTGAGTACGGGTGCGTAACCAGGTCTTGGGTATGGTTTCCAAGCACCCATAATGTATCCTTCATCGTCACTATCTTCTCGATACGGTCGCATTGCGTGCTCTGGCCGCAGGACGGAAGGTGGACCTTGACTTGAAGAACCTCTCCTAGATTCAGCACCCAGGAAGCGAGGTGGCGATGCTTCGTGTCCAGCATTCGGGAATGTTGGTGGAATGTACGAGGAAACATCAGAATCGCGCGGCTGCTGGTGGGGTCGAAGGTCAGCAATCTTGTAAGGGTTCCTCCGATCTCGTGGGCGACGGTTTTTGTGTCGTTTACGCGAGCCACAGCAGCCAAGAAGGCCACACGCTCCGAGCAAGCCACTGTCAACCACGTGCCTACTTCGGTCGAAACCTACTTGTCCAAAGATGCGGACCAAAGCCTCGACCAATTTGACAAGAAGCATGAGTAGTAGGGCTAGGAAGACCAAGGCCAGAATAATGAGGATACCATAAGCAACCCAACTTCCTGCTCCAGGACCAATAGATATCTGCGATAAAGCATGTCAAGTCAGCTTTGCATGTGACAAGGGAAAGCGACCTACTGTTGGACTCAGAATGAGTAGCAATACAGCGATAACAATTCTCGCAACACAAAACAGGAAACTTATCAGCCCCATGCTTGCTCCAGTCCCCCAAGGAAGCCAGATACTCGTGACAAGCGCAGACACAATTTCAATGACCAGTATGATAATCGCTTGAGCGGTCCCACTCTTCTGTCCTGCACCAATAGTAACTCCGAAAGCCAGATTCGTGGCAAAAAATAGCCCGGCAAACAATTGTGAACCATGACGATAGTGATTGTACAAAGGCCCGAGTGAAAGAAGAGTCCTAGTCTCATCATACAACTTACTTGTGGTAGTGAAAGTCACCCGAAGGACTAGCTGCACGGGTATGATAACAGAGAAAAGTGCGAACGATGACCCAGCGAGGGCCTTGGAGGACATTGAAGCAAGGTCCGAGGGCATGACCATTTGGTATACAGAGAAAATTGTGACGGGGAGATGGAAGAGTAAGAGAATACGAACAAGATTACCATGCAAGACACTGCTATGGAAAGAATCGAAGTCGGAGCGGAATCGCCACCAAACCCTGTTAATACCTCTCTCCGTGGAACTGCCTCCTGTAGAGAGAGGAAGTGCAAAGCGCGAGGGTGGCTTGAATAATCCGACTGAACTTTGTCCATTGAGAGACTTCCGTTCATCTTGTCCAGCGGCGTTGGATGTATCGGGGATGTCCTTGATGCTGGAAAAGCCAGGGCTTCGAGCACCTGTCAATCGAGCAACTGTGTGTGGTCCCGAGTTTCCCGGGCTGCCAAGCGTGTTGGCAATGGAGCACGCCAAGTAGTCAAGAAACCATACAAGGACGGCTAGAAGTATCGCTCCTGCAAGAATGCTGAGGAACAGAATCAAGCAAACAGAAAACAAATCCTGAGGGCGGAGTCCAATTGTATAGGCGAAGGAGGCCAGTCCATGTGTAGTATTGTCAGGAAGTGTAAAAAGAGTATTGGGCACTGAGGCGTTGATGAATAATGGAGATCCACTGTCGTTGAATTGATCCGTAAAATTTGAAGAGGGAGGGTATGGTGGGGTGAAGAAAGGGTTCCAATGATGAGCCGCGGAGGACGAAAGGAGTGTTATGTCTTGTTTCATGTGAGTCACTCCCACGAGTAAACAAGACAGGAATGACTTACTATATGAGAGTGTAGACCAGGCGGTCTGAGTTAAAATGGGGTCTTTGGAACATAGTAAGCATGAGGAGCCAGCAAAAAATAGATATTGTACTTACAAACAAAAGGCGGCCATTCGACGGCAACCATCGCCAACACAGCACACCACTGTGTGTGGAACATAACATCTCGCATGGAGGGCGTACCTAGATGAATGATATCTAGATAGCTCCCAGAATTCTAGGACAGAAAACTTACAGAATCTCATTAAGGCAGGTGATGTCGCAAACCTTTCACCACTAATGGCGCTAGCCAAGATGAACCCTGCACTTTGTGCTCTGGACCATAACCCATCGTGGCGAGTAATGCCCCTGCCCCAAGCCGATACAATCCTAGCAAGTCCCACAAGAACCCAGTAGGCAATCGCAAGCGCTACCGTGGACCAGAAAATAATTTTCGCTTGACCATAAGGAGAGTTGGGTTGAGGGTCAAGTGGTGTCGTGGTGACATCAATACACAAGACCTCTTGGATGGAAGGATCGACGGCACGGAGGCGAGTAGAAAGTGTAGTGAGAGCACGGCGGTCACCCCAGGGTATAGATGTTGAGAATCCAAATTCTCCAGCTGGTATTGGACAAAATGTACTGTTGGTAGAATTGACCGGTGGCAGAGGGGATGGTGGCCTCAGAGTATTGCAGAAGTAGGAGCTGTTTGTCCATACATTGAGTGTAAGTACATTGGTCGTTGTAAAAAGCGTGGCTACGGATCCAGGATTGAGGCGCTTAACAGGAACAATTAACCGTCAGGTCGAACTCACCGAGACTTCCGCTGGTGTTGGTGAATCCTAGTATTGGCTGCTGACTGCTGCCCAGTACAGTGAGGTTTAGATAATTCCCTAAATCATTGTTTTGCAGGACTTGAGCATACACAGTCGATATCTGCAACCTTGGGGTCACGCCGCCATCCTCGTCGAAACATTCAGTAAAACGAGCGACAGCAGGGTCAGAACGGACATGAGGGAGACATAGAAGTAAGAAGAGAGCCAGGCTTCGAGCAATGACAGGGAAGAAGCTAGTCATCGTCGCCCGACGACGAGGGCCCAGCTGGACTTGTCTCGTGGGTTGCTTACCCGGCGGGATTGAATTTCTCTTGCCCCAGCCACGTGCTGATTATTGATTACGTCACACTCCTACAAAGTTTCCACTCAACTCCTGCTTGCTGCACTGCTTGCTGCAGTTCATGCTGTACCATCTTCGCCCAAGTCGAGTGAGGTATCGTCAGCAATTTCGGCTCTTTCACGACACACGTCCACATGTAGAGGATAAAAGATGGCCTGGTTGGCAGGTCATTATTGGAATAGAAACTCATGCACAAATCAAGTCTCGACAAAAGCTCTTTTCAGGTGTGTTTGCTGTAATGTCACCATTAGATTCAGTTTTACACGTGTGTTCAGAGTCATTGACTTCTAACCTTGGAGAAGCACCAAACACCCATGTATCCTTGTTCGATGCCGCCTTTCCTGGAACTTTACCCGTGAGTGTTGATCCCGGATTGACGGCATTTACGGCTCGAATATATTTTTGACAGAATCTAAACCATAAATGCGTCGATTTGGCACTACGAACCGCTATAGCGCTCCAATGTGATATCCAGACGCGTTCTTCTTTTGACCGAAAGCATTATTTCTATTCAGACCTTCCCTCGGGCTACCAGATTACGCAGCAATATGGTTTGTGCCGTGTACGTTGACGGGCCCTGTATATCTACTCTTTCAATATATAGCGCCCATCGCTCTCGGTGGAAAGTTAAATATCAGCCTTCCCGATGCGGCTTGCTTCGACGTTCGGATAAAGCAACTACAACTGGAACAGGTTCGCATCATTACTTACCATATGCTCATACGTGAACCACTGATCTTCTGATATAGGACACAGCAAAATCCACCTTTCATCCGCGTACTCAGACGTCTCATCTAGATCTGAATAGAGCAGGGACAGGTCTCATGGAAATAGTATCTGAGCCAGACCTTCGGTATGCTACGGCTGAATGGAGTGGGATTTCTAAGCTTACCCGATCTTTTCACCAGTTCTCCAGAAGAAGCTGGAGCTTATGTCCGCACACTTCAGGCCGTTCTTCGCGCCGTTGGGTCGAGTGACGGCAATATGGAACAGGTAAAACGCGTCCCAAGAGCCCTCACCGCCTCACCATTCAGATAGTCTTCTGTTGCAGGGGTCTTTACGATGTGATATTAATATATCAATAAATCGCGTTGGACGCCCTCCTGGAACGCGTTGTGAAATCAAGAACCTCAATAGCATCAAATTCATGATGGCTGCCATTAGTGAGCCTAAAGTTTAGCTGATGTCGCGCATGTCTAACCTGACTTAGCGCACGAAATACACCGTCAACGCGCCATTATAGAATCATCTCCTGATATTGATACGGCTTCAGTTCCCCAGGAAACGCGTGGTTTCGATGAACACCGCTTTGAAACCTACAAATTACGGTCGAAAGAGAACGCGCCTGACTATCGTTACATGCCAGACCCGAATTTGGGTGAGCTGGTGCTCAGCAAGGTTAGCAAGCCAAACTTTAGAGCTGTTATCTCAGCTCATAACCGAGTTGTCAATCAGGAACGTGTCCAGGCGATCCGAGGTACACTTCCAGAACTTCCATGGGAGACGCGTAAAAGACTTGAGACAGACTACGGCCTTGCCGAACGTGATGTAGAGGTTCTTCAGAGGGTGGATAGTGGGCGTGAGGTACAGTATGATGGTGAAGTCAGTCTTGACTCTAGTGTTGTAGCCTACTTTGATCGGCTTTGCATTGGTAACGGAAGCAAAGAAGACATCCGACGCAACCCGAAGGCTGTGGTCAATTGGTATTTGTCCTTTCCTGATTCTGCCGTGTCGTGCTGACTTTTTTGTGTTTCATTTCCCCCTTTTTGGCTATTAATTTCTAGGGTGACACATGAACTATTGGGGCAACTTGCCGCGCGTAAAGAAAGCTTCAGAGATAATCATCTCTCAGCCGAACAGATGGGTGAGTTGATTGATATGGTCCAAGAGAAAACCATCACCGGTAAGGCATCGTACGAAATCTTTGTAGTAAAGGAACTTGATTTTTACATCTAGGTACTTCTGGGAAGCTATTACTCCGACACATGCTTGCCAATCCATCGCAAGCGCCGACTAGACAAATTGCTACGGAACTTCAACTGATCTCATTTCAAGCTTCTTCTGGTCCAGCCTCCTGTGGCACATCTTTGTTTCCTCCGGATCTCCACACGGTTTGCGCTGATGCCATCGCCGCCCTACCAGAGGAAGCTGCTGCTGTGAGAAAGGGGAGGAAAAATGTTCTGAACAAGATCGTGGGGCGCGTGATGAAAGACACTCGCGGCAGAGCTGATGCTCCGGCTGTGAAGACGTTGTTAGAGAAAATGATCATGGAGGAACAGTGATCCATCGACACCTTGTGGGGCCGTAATCACCCGTTTGACTTCTCTGAAGGTGATTACCCTTTCGCTTGTGGTGTTCTGTGGGCATCGGTGGCGGTATGCGTGCTTGGTTGCGCTATTTACCTACATGGATAGATGGTAATTAAGGTAATTAAGGTAGGGCTCGCAAAAATTTCGACTTTGATCTTAGACGATAGATCTATCTCAAAACAATATCATTCACAAAGCTATAAAAATGGCTGACGATTTGGGATTTCAGCAGTCATAGATAATATACAGTGATATAAAACCAAGCCGAAATCTGTCACTGCCTAGCATTCGCAGCGACATCAGGAAGATCACTTAATCCTTCGCAGCCCGGGTTCCTCTAGCAACATCAAGGAAATCGTCCACCGAATTGAATCTTTACGCTTGACTACCATCCGTTTGAACGCATGCTCGACAGCAGTGTCCCATAAACAAAAAAAAAACATGTCCAATGGGGTTGTGTGGTCCAGGGTAGATGTTGCCTTCAAGGATCGGCTAGACAAGAACACTTGATAACTCGATACTTCTCGCTCCGCGCCTTGGCGTAAATGCTGACCGGGAAGTGCGTCGCGTGCTTTAAGAAAGCATCATCGTCGAGGGATATTCTCAGGCGCAGGCTCTTATACTGACCGGAGCATTGACCAGAAAGACGTCTTGATGCTTGTGGCGTCATGGCCACCATTTTTGTCGATTTGTTGGTTGTTATGTCTGCCTGCCAGAGCTCAACTTTTGCTATTATCCAACGATCTCGGACGCACATCAAGGATTTCACATTTCACTCTAAGTCCGTATCCCGGAGACGATCCGATCGTAACTGAGGCAGTACTTCTAGTCAGCACTATTCGCGCCGGACAATCCGCCGGACAATCCGTTTTCTCGGCTCTGATGTCGGGAATGTTGATAATTTCAAGTAGGCTCGTCTCTCCACTGTCTATCATGATGTAGAGTAGGAGATTCATTTTGACTAGTTGCGTAAAGGCAGCTACATGGGTGATCTCGTGTTCCGTACGTTCCTCGCATGTTGTCAGGACTTTGGGGGCCGGTGAGAGGCCGTCGTGTCAAGGGGCTGTCAACGCAAGTTTTTTCTTCAGATGACCCTCTTCTAAAGCTTATAGGATACGTTAGGTAAACAAGTAGAGAGACCGGATGTAGGTGTCCACCAGGCGACAATGAACCAGTTCAGCATCCCGTATAAGGTTGAAGTTTGAAGGGATTATCCGCGCGAGTCCTTGTCAGGTAGTACGGACGACATGAATATAATGGAAACGAGTAGGGAATCAAAAACTGTCGTACAAGAACCGAGATATTGAATACTATTTAGACGGAGTGTAGTCGGGTCCAAAGAGAATAGTAACGTAATTGGTTCAAGGATTATCAGATGTTACGCCGATAAAGAAAGCTATCCAGTCTTCATGCAAACGCCAATCCAGCAAATGCACCAACTGCCCCGACCACTGCTCCTGCAGTAGCAGCACGGAAATTGGTGGACTGCTTACGCTTGACCTCCATCTGTTCATGCAAGTGCTTAACAGCAGCCTCATCCCGTCCCACGATAAGGAGACCTTGGGGATCGCTGGTATCCTTCCCCAAGACAACACGCGCATGGAATCCTACTTTGATTGCGCTGGCCTGAACATCATAGATATCGTCGCGTGGTACAGTATAGATGGCAGCGTTCGACTTGTCGTTAAGGACTGAGAGAAATTCTTCACGTTGTTCCATGCTCATAGACCGCATTAGTGGCTGAATGGTGGGGATTGATGCAGAGGGCGTCGAGTGCATGATTGGTGACAAGGAATCATCATTGGGAGGAGCTATGGGTGGAACTTCTTCCATTTTTATAGCTTCCAGGCTGCTAGACGGAGAGGGCGAGGATAACGAACCCGGCATCTTGACTCTCTTGTGCGTGGATCGAGCAGGCGTCGAAGTCTTCTGCGAGTGCACCACCTTGTCTACAGTGATGGGCGTCCTGCCATCCCCGGGGCTGTTATCAAACACTCCCGGCTGGAGAAGATTATCCAGATATTCCTGCGCTTCCGAGTCTAGAGATAATACACTTTGCTTATTGGCCAGAGCAGCAGCCAACGATGACCGACGGCGTTGCCGGATCGTGGCTCGAGTATCGTCATCTGTTGTACGGGATAGAGACTGTAGATGCATTGATCCTAACGCATCTACTATAATCTGTCCGGCACTCTCAGCTTCTTGCTCGGTGGTTGTCTGGGGTTCGGCATAGGGACAACCAGAGCGTGGGTGGCCTGACCTGGGCCGTTTGCACTTGGTGCAGGTGGGTATTTTACGCGGTGTTACACTTGACGGGGCCGTTACGTCGGTGGATCTACCATTAGACCTAGGGGTGTTTGGAGCAGAAGAACGTAATGTTGGTGCCATGGCTGTTGTAGAATCACAGTTGTCTCAAGTACGAGTGTGCCTACAGAAAAATCCCCAATTATCAGGCACAAAGAACAATGACTAAATAAGGAGTCCTTTGTTTGAACAAAGCCAGGCCACAGATTAAGCAGAAGAATTAATCGGGGAAGGCAAAAGTGGAACTTGAAAGAGAGATATTGACTCGTGTTGACCAACTCATCCCCCAATAATCACAGATTCCAAAATTTCCTACCAGCGATCTTGTGATGTCTTATCTGAAACCTCAGCACAATGCTCATGTTGTCCAGACCTCCTCGAGGATCGACTGGCACCTCATGTATCCCGACAATATCACGGCACAGCAGGGGCAACTCTCACCAGAATCTCATGTACCATGTACTATATATGGGTAGTGGCAGATGACGACAAGGAAGGATAAGCGAAAGATTTACTCTATACAAAATGCCGTTGTTCGCCTTTAGATTCCGGTCGATATGCTTCCAGGATGACAGACGTCAAGTACACTAGGACCCCAATGGTAAATTGTCAGCAACCTTATCATATTCCTGACATTGACCCCGATCTCCTGCATACGTGTGCATATCGGCAGCAGCCGCAGGTGATATCACGCACGCATGGTAGTTTGCTTCTAATTGGCAGAGTGCCGTAGATTAAGAGTCCACAAATATTTAATAGCATATTTTCTATAGACATACACTTGGTTGTCCTAAAACGACGAATACAAAGAGTTGTTGTCACTGATTGAGGAGAAAGAGTGCAATACGAAGACGAAGTGATATTTCCCTGCCGAAACATGCTCTTCGCGACTTTGTCTGGCGAATCAAGTTGCCTGTGAAATAAGTGGATAAATACCCAAGTAACCATAGCAGAAATAAAATGATAGGCTTTGCAAGTATTGCCCAGTATTGTTTTTGTCGAGCTTGGCCATGGGTGATCCATGTGTTCTATGATGCACCCACTGGACGAGTAGCAACAGCAACATTTTCACCGAAAGGTAGTTGGGGTGACTTGACGTTCAAATCTTTTGAGTAACCTTCGGCCATAGAAACCAGTGAAGTTGGGGTTGATGTTGAACTATTAGCGGCTGTGGTAGATCTGAAAGGAACCTCCGATGTGGTGGACGATCTGTTGGACAATGGCATCAGGAAGGTATCCAAAAAGTGTTTGTTTAACAATGGACCAACCGTGGCTTCTTTGCTGGTTTATGTGGTGAAATGTCACTGGGCTTTCCCGTACCCTTGTTCATCAATTTACAGTTAGTGACCTCACTAGTTCAGAAGAAAGAATATCTACTTTGACACGTTTTTGGGCCAATTTCGGAGGACGCTCGCCAGTATCGAAGACATTGTCTGGAAGCCCGGTTCTATACAAAGAGCGTGAAGGACGAAATCGATGACATAAGTAATTGCGGACGCACTTTCTGATATGCCGCACAACGATACCCATCTTTGAATCATTGAAATGTTCCCATTGCTTGACCATCTTCGTGAACTCGGTTGTAGGATAAGATATATCGAGTTTTCGAGGTCCGACAACACCCGCTTTTAAAAACGGAGACATTAGTACATCGGAAAAAGTAACAAGTTGTGATTCACGTTGCTTTGGTTCAATGGCAAGCCCAATGTAGAATGTCGTTGAATACACGAAACTTGCACCCTCTTTGCCATCAACGTCTTCTTTCTTTCTGTTGGCGATGGCATCCGATATTTCACCTTGAGCCACCAACTGTACTTCCTCGTCAGAAAGACAGTAGGAGACCTGCTCAAAGCCCTTGATGAAAGGATGGGCGAGCGTCAGAGAATCTACGTATTCGAGCTTCATGACCAGTTGCCGTATCCTTGACTCTACGGTCCCAGACCTAAAGATAACGGTAAGTAGCAATAATGTCGGCTTAGTATAGAAAATCAACCATTTCATGTGCAAATCTGAATTGCCTGATGAGGCGATGACTTGCAAGTAATATCGGTATTTGTGGAAGAAATCGTGTTTCTCAAATAGTTCTGACCAGTTGGCCTTACCAACGATGACTTTGTCGACAATATCGGCGCCTGAAGACCAATGAACGGTTCGAAGCAGATGTAGCGCCACAACCGTTACCTACCTTTCTTGAACTCCTCCGTCATGATCATCTGAGTAGATGCTGTGACGTTATGTGTTGCACACATGGCCGGATAGGCGGGTGTGATGATAGGCATCCGATGAGACCGATCTCCAGGATAGAGCTTGGGATTCCAAACCCGAACCTGTAAAGGTCCATCCTCAATCTGCTTTAATAGTACAGGTTGTGGCCATGTCCTGTCAAGTGCGGGTGATTAACCGCAGTTTACTAAGAAAATTCAAATGACTTACCATTGATACATAATGATGAAAAACCGGCTGACGATAGCTCCTGCAATTGCGTTGGGATACAGCTGACATATTCGTGCGACAAGCATCGCCCACGCTACTCCGCCAAGAAAGCCGTTGACATTAGAGTAGATTGCTCTCCCTAGGCGCGGCCTGTTGTCTCCTGATTGAATACGACGAGAAAAAAATCACTCACGTGTCGCCCAAAGCTTGATACAACGTAAGGAGTCACGAAAGACTTGAACGTTCGGTACAAGGCGCAGAATCTCATCCGTTACACGTGAACCTGGCGGGAAGTCGAAAGGTAGTCCTCACAGAAAAGATGCGTCACAAACCGTTCAAACTGCGAACGCATCGTTCATCAAGATTTCGAAGGAGATTGTCATCAGCCAAAGACAGATCATCCGGTATTGACGATAGCGCTAACCGCGCCATCAGAAAGTCAATCGGGATGCCGGAAATTTTAGTCTTGATAATTGGTACATATGCCTCCGGAACGCCCTGACACACCGGTGTAGCGCAAGAAAAGACTCGCAAACAAATTACGAACCGAAACCTCCGTAACACCCTCAGCCTCCCTTAACATCGGTTCAAAGACATCAAAAAAGTCTTCTCGGGATACATGTTTTGGAACGACGCAAAGCGTGTCGATATCAGTGCCAGGTCCATGGACACCCAAGCGATAGGATCCAAAAGTGAATATTTTACCACCTGCGGCGTTCGCCGCAGCTTCCGAGAGACCTCGCGTCAAAGAAACTGTTCGAACAAATCTTTTCACAAGAGACGCAACGCGACCAAGCACGATTTCCCTATGAATTGAAGAGTTGAGGGCCAGTTGACAATGGTGTTATGGGCCGAGGGAAAGGCGTGTCGATGAGAGGCACATCCCTTCCTGGCCCCACAGGTTAGATGCTAGCACAGGAGCCAAGCCATGCAGTAAATATAGTAGCTGAAAGACAGGAGCCAGGTCTTGAAGGATCGTGGTCTCATTCGAATGGCAGTCGAAGGGCGGCAAAAGACCCATGAGTGATTGAGGATAAGGCTCACCTCGTCCGTGAGTCCGCCTCAGATTCAAAGACATTCTGTCTCCTCAGCTCTTCCATTAAGGTGACCGTCACTTCTTTCTCGCGTTCGCTTGATTCGCCTGTTGAGATGGGGGGCGTAACTCCATAATAACTAGGGAGAGATCTGGGATGTGAACACATCCAAGAGACAAGCGATGCTCACCCTTGCTGACTTGCCATAGTTTACTAGTCTATGGAGATGACGATAATCAGAATATAAGAAAACCGTGCGCAACCAGAAACCTCTGGGCGAAGTCGTAGACAACAAAGAGCGATTCTGATGATTCTTCAGCTAGTCAGTCACATGACTTGTGATCCACTACGTAATACTACAATTGTGGCTGGTTCCAGAAATTGGGAATGATGATTCTAGCATGTATTACGAAAAGTATGGTCAACAGTCCTAGGAGGTATCAACAATCTGTACATAAGGGAGCATTCACGTATAAAAAAGGCAGAGCATGGATGAAGGGAAGCAGGCTTAGAATTTACTAGTCTAAACCTGTGAGCTGCCGTGATTTTGCCCGCTTGATAGCCCATTTGCGAGTAAACCAGGTAGCGATGCCGAGGGCAATCACGCCCAGGATAACACCAATTGCAATACCAGCTTTTGCGCCGGGCGAAAGCCCATGGTCTCCAGTCTCTGAAGTGGCAGGTTGTGTGGTGTTGGAAGGGTTTTTGCCGAATGGCCAGAAATCTCCACCATTCGGAGGTAAAACACAGGTGAGATCGTCACCATCCCCAATATCCTTGAAATTTGGCTGCAAATTTGTTTGGTTAGTGTTACTTGGGTCTACTATGAATGGAGCAGGGGTAGGTGGGTTGTCGCTGTCGCTACAGTTCGGTCCACGAGCTCCAATGAAGGAAGTGTTTCCAATCAGAATATTGTCCCTGATCGTAAAGTTTACCGCGGATGAGACGGCAATTGCGTAGGCGAAAGCGCCAGCAAACTGATTGTTAGTGACGACGCCAGAAGAGCTGACGTTTTCGCCAAACTTTTGACCAAACCAGGTGCGGGGTCCAACAGCTATTCCCATCCTAGTTCATGTTCGGGTTAGTCTGGTATGTTGGTGCTATGAAGCATAGTCTCACTTGATGATTGCTCCTTCGAAATTATTTCCCTTAGTTTCACCTGGATTTTCAGCATCTGTCGCAAACCCGCCGAGAATAGTATTATTTGTAACGACAGTCCCTGCAAAGTCACCATTGAAGGGGTCGTAGTCAACCATGTTGATACCTCCAAGAAGCGTATGCTAAATCGGGGGGCAGAAGATGAGGGAGCCTGGCCGAGAAATATGGCATATTGTATGAGAGCTCACGTTCAGAACCCATATCGTATTATTGAACACCTGAGTTCCTGGAGAACCAAACACCACGATACCGCCATCTGTCGCACCTTGTATCATATTGTTTCTCACAATACTATTCATACAGCTCATGCTGATCCCATCGGCCCATTCTTGGAATGCATCTGAGCCACATGGACCGATATCATTATTCTGAACGACAGAATTGTTACAATTGAGGGACCCTTCAGATATATGGAGACACGTCCAGCCCCTGGGGTCATAGGAATGTACGAACTCGACAAGATGGTCAGAGTTCTCGCCTCCCATTTCGATGTTGCCTCCTCCGTTGACAGGCGGTGCACCTCTTCGTGCCCCGTCAATCTATACGTTCAGATATTGTGATCGATAACCATGAGGCGTAGGCTGAGCTTACTTGCACATTGCGAAGCTTCAGGCCAGAGCAAGACAAACACGTGCCATCCACGGCGGTGGTGTGTCCAGTCCCGTCGTCGTTGATTGTACCATTTACAACGAGTAAGGCTCGTTGATTATCAGTTGGATATCCCAAAGTGCTTATTTCTTGGTTGGCAGCTCCGAAGGCCAATGGCGCTTGAATGAGGTATGTTTGTTTAGGACATAGACTGAGGGTATATCCAGGGCCGGAACTTTGTAAAAGAGTGTTCAAACGGTCTGTGACCGTATCAGCTGGTTCTGCCGGTTCACAGTCATTGCTGCGTCTCGTTACAGGACTGTATTATAGCTCAGTTAATGAACGAAGGATCAAGGTTTCTTCCATGCATACCTAAGCACATCGTGAAAGGCTCGGACAACTCTGTCGTCAGGGTTCGAGAACATTTCTAAAAAACTACAGGTAGATCCAGAATCGTGAGGAATAGTGTGTTTGAAAGAATTCAAGCAGAGTAAAGCATTGTATATAAGGAGAGCGCCCGCAGCCAGGCGTGGCCAGGGCGAAGGCACCGAGTTTTAAATGTTGCGTCACGAGGGGCTGCTGAACAATATCCATAAATAGTAATTCCTTTCGAGCCGGGAGACACCCTTGTCTCCTGTCTCTGGAGAAGAAATAAAATCTGCAGCTTGAGCTGTTGCAAGCTCTTCAAACTCATTCACTTGAGAAATCTGAGTAAAACGAAATATAATTATAAACAGTATCTGTTTGCGTGGGGATACTAATATTGCGATCCGGCCGTTGCAAGGATCTGAGGCACTAGTGATCCACACAACCAAGGATTCATTTAGCGTCCAGACGTCCGAACTATGTGGCAACCGGTCCCGCTAGCGCCTACTCACTGAGTAAGAACCGCGCTTTTTTAGTTGAAGCAAGGACTATAATTAATGGAGGAAAAAAAGATTTGTCTCTACAAAAGACAAAGGAAAACCGTACATCAGTCAAAAATAGCTGCCTGGTTGTTATATAAATCGTGTGACATTGTTTAAAATCCTGCTAGGCTCATTGTTTCTGGAGGAAGTAAATTATATATGGTTGAGTCAAGTGATCGAGTGATTGGACTTGGGTTGAAATTTGATGTGATCAAGGGACCTCGTCTAACCCACCAAGGGCTCAGACCCACAGACTCATCTCTGTTATGGCCGCTGTCCCGGGCACGTTGCGTAACTCACATACCCGCCATGCAAGCCTTTCCGACTTTTCTAGCATTTCTGTCGTGTCAGTTCGTGCGACTTCACTCGATGTTTGCGAATTCGTCTATGGAGAGAATACGTCGTCAATGGAGTTGATTAACTGTTTTTACGAGCCCAATGCTAGTGAGTCTTGTTTATCAAGTCATTTTTCGTTGTCATCCTGATATTTATCTGTAGTGTAAGTGCAGCAGAACATTGACAACATGCAATTCATCTTCTCTTCTAGCTACGAGAATCCGTTTCTAACGGCCACCTCACGATCTGTCATCGCTGATATTCACCGGCTCTCTCGCCAAGTCAGCTCGTTCGATGTTCCTCGGCCCCTTGCCATGTTCTGTACCCTGTTTTGTTTGAAAGTCCCCGAAAGCAGCAGGAGGAATAACGTCCTCTTCCGCGGCGTTCGAGTCTGGACCGAAATGGGAGATATCTGCGAGAACGAGAGTTTTGGTGAGTGAAGGACAGGAATAGCGGAAAGAAGCTATCATTCACTTCGATGCAGATGGGCACAGGAAATCAGTAGTAGAGCATACTCTCAATATCCTACTTCTCCCAGGGATTCACTACGAGGAGAATAGATCACAGGGATCCACAGATTCCTTAGTTTCTGTCTCCGGCTCTCCGTCGTGTGCACAACACTACTCGACTTCTCCTTCCCTTCGTGTCCCGGGCACATCGCTCTCGGTACCATCCCCCTTACATTTCCAACTCCACGTTGTTACCCGCCTTTCTTTCAACGAACAAGGCCGGGTGACTCACCATCGAGATTTCTGGGATGTCAAGGATGTAATCGGTCTTGTACCAGGCGTATCTTTAGCCCAGTGGATCGGTACTCGACTTACTGCGTTTAGCCTATCCTACCTTTCCAGATTCTGGAATCGGGGAAAGATGCACGCTTTGGAGCAAGCTGTAATGGCCGAAGCGGGGGATATTGACAAGACCGCCGCGGACACGCGCCCTACTCTGTCTATGAAGAATGCACTTGGATTAGATGGGGTTCAGTATATCCGGTCTCCTGACTTCAACCGCTAGTGACAGCAACGCTCCTCATCTTCGCTTCGCAGAGTGCCTTTCCATTGTGTGATTGTTTATGCTTCTTCGGCGAGTATAGACTTGGCCCGCATGGACTTGATTACCCAAACGGGGACAATTTTCTCATACATTGTAGTCAGGATTACTCTGGCCTTGGACTAGATCTGAGTGATCTTGACAGCCCCGGAGGGAACTTCTGGGAGTTTATGCCACGATCGAACTTTGAGGGGGGGATGCTGTGCAAAAGAAGTGTCGCAAGAAGCCGTCCCTGTCAAAGGCGCTTCAGCGATAAAGCGAAAGGAGCAATTGTGCCCAAGCGAGGTCGCGGAGGTCTCTAGATGATGACTTCTAAGTAGTCAGGGCGTCGGACATGACCTAGTATGGGTCCATCCATATCTGGCCCTGAATCCATTGTCAACGAAGTTAACGGTCTGACTAGGCAATTAGGCCCATGTTCGACAAGCTTAGCTACTACTTTTCCGGCTTGATGGATCATGTGGTAGCGTTCTCACTGGTTACGCGCGAGTGGAGTTTACATCTAGAGGTCGGATCTCGGAGTACCAAGTCTTCGGTCAGGATCAAGAGATGCGCGTTATCTTCGACTTCTTGAGTTGGTTACTGGTGGTCGGTGCAAGGTCGGTGCCTTGGGAAGCTTGCAAATGTGGAATACTTATATCGTTTCCTATTTCTTTGACCTATATAGAATAGATAATTATGACTTGAAGGAAATATCAATAAAATTATCCAACGCCACAACTCGTACATCGACAGGCTTTGAGTGAGCTTGTCACTCATGGGCGTGCTCCGTGCTCCGTGCTCCGTGCTCCGTCATTCATTCTATTTGCAAGGTTGACTGACCTTGACCATTTTTGACCGTTTGAAGATACTGCGGAACTAAAAAAAAAAGTGGAGGTTGCCGGCTTCGGCACGGAAAAGGCCAGACGAATTCGAGGCCTTTTGGTTCCGCAGGATATCTTAACAGCAAGCGATACTAGCGGACAATCGACTTGCTCTCTATCGGCGTACGAGCATTCCAAAGCTTATGAAAAGAAGAACATTGACGTAGACTCGCCGAGATGACATGAATTCTTTTTCTCTGG
The DNA here is from genome assembly GCA_017580835.1 of Termitomyces bulborhizus. NCBI lineage: Eukaryota > Fungi > Basidiomycota > Agaricomycetes > Agaricales > Lyophyllaceae > Termitomyces > Termitomyces bulborhizus. The sequence goes on along the minus strand of JAGDQM010025277.1, from coordinate 17,825 downwards.
CAATCCACCTTCACCACCTGATGATTTGCCGACCGACCGGAAGACCCCATTCTCCTCGTTCTTCGGGTTCCCACTGATAGCCTTCTGAAGAGAATTTCATAGAATGTATCGGCTCACAGCCCAAGCCCCACAATTCCCGCGTTTGAGCATGCCAGCATGTACCCGTCCTAAACGCGTGAAGAATTGCTGTGCGTTTCTTACTGAGCGCTTTTCACCTCACCTGCTCCACAATACAGTACTCCTGTCCATCATAGACGTATGAATAAACTACTAGCCAGCATTACTGCTTGAACTTCCCTGCGCACCCGTACACGTCGGCCGAAGCCCCCGTTCCCCGTATGAAGACACCGATAGTATTGCGGGTAAAGCAATGATCCCAATGACGTTCACTTGTACAGTTTTGTCTGTGCTCAAAAGCCCACAAGAAGAAATACTACATGTGCAGAATCTCGAGCCTTCTCTCTCCGATAGCCACGAAGTGACACTTGTACTGAAATTAGACAGGGCTTCTAACGTTTCAACACGAGACCTTGTGACCCACAACTCTCTCTCTCTCACCGAGCTCTTGAGTTATGATTATACAAACTCAGTCTGAGAGTTTTGTCGGAGGCTGAGTCTCAAACACCTCCCACAGCGATGCAAGTCGGAGCAAAGCCCCTTGTTCTTGATTTCATGGCCTATTGTGGCAGTGGCCCACACAAATGATAAGCCAAAAAACTTTGTGCTATCGAATCGACTAAGATGGTAAGGGTAAAGAGGCTGATTGATAAGAACTCCACAGTCTAAGACTTTGCCTACGCGGTCAACGCGATGCGATATCTATGGAAGGTGTTTCGAGCCGACGTCTTTGCCGCGGACGTTACAGTTACAGCCCTGTCCCTGTACTTGCTGACTTCTTGTTTCGTGGGCACTGTCACCCAGAGACCCATTTATATCGCTCGGATGGCCCATCAGGGGGCGAGGGGCGAGGGGCAGAACACATATTCATAGAGGAGCTTAAGCGAAATTGTAATCAACAACAACACATAGTTTCTGTCGAACAGTTGTGTCGTAAGTTTAAGTTACTTTGTCGTTCTTGTCCCAAAGTTGTTCTATGCGGAAGTTCCATATTCGGAATTGTCAGGGTAACACATCCATGAGAGATACTACTACCAGAAAAGGGCAGTCCGGTTCGTCCTAAGGGGAGGGAAGGGGTGGGGGGGGGGTTCTCGTGAATTGGAATTTCAAAAGCTTCGTTTCATACTTTTGCTTCCATATCTACTGTTGCTACTATAAGTATCGGCCTCCGCGCTGACACGAAGAACGTCAGGGAGCGAGATGAGATTGGGAACCGAGTGAGAAATGGCCGATTGCGTGGAAAGGTTGGGACGCGGGAGCCATTTGAATACAGGGTGTGTGGTGCAGTCATGGTGCAGGAGATGATCGTGTACATATTGACGTGAAAATTGCATGGGAGCCTGGATCTTTCCGGCGAGGGCGACGGAGGGGGAGGGTCATCGAGCATAACGGGTGCTTACAAAAAAAAAGAAAAGAAAAAAAAACTTGCTTGACAAGGGTGGGCCCTTGTCGAATTCTTTACCACGGCTCCCGCGACCTTTTGGCTAAGAGCAGCGCAGCAGTGTGAACTTATTTCGAAAAACAAAAAGAAAAAAGAAAAAAAGAAGCTCCGAGGTACGCGTGGAACGCTCACGCTTTGGGTGACTTCACGACACGCCGTTGACGCACATCCTCTCCCGTCGCACATTACCTTACCAAAAGCGTCGTTTGTTTTCGTGGGTACCCTCCGACCGCAGCTCAAAGAACTGGCATAAGAGGAAGAAAAGTCAGGGGCTTCCGTTTCCCCTCCTTGATTCTAACGGAGATTTCCAAAGTCAGCAGCCCCGTTCCCCAAGGGGGCTGGAACACGGCTGTCGCTGAATGACAGCACGGTTTGTGTGTGTGTGACGTCCGGATTCCAGCGATATGGCGGGAGTGACGCGCCCGCCGGCGCCGGCGCCCACGGGTTAATCAGATAACTTCTACATTATTATTATTTAACCCTGGCTAATTCTCGGCAAAGAATAAATACTTCTCGAATTCTCTTTTCGAAACATGTCGAATAAAAAACTTTTTTTATTAATCTTTCTTTTCTGTATACTATACACAAAAAAACGATAAGCACAAGAACGAAGGATTCTGAGAGGGGGGAGGGCGTTTTCGCCCCTATGTATGTGTGTATTCTGTATGGACCATTTGCGCAAAGGGAAAAAAGAAAAAGAAAGGACAGGGGCGAAGTGACGTAGGACCTCGTGGCGGATATGATTTTTACTCCGTTCGGTGCGCGATTTCCCCCTCCCCCTGTCAAGGGTCCCGGCCGGGTCATCCTCAGCGCGACGTGCCGCCGGGGCGGGACGTGACTCACGAGCCCATGAGCGGCTACGGCGACGGCGACGGCTACGGCCACAGATGCGTCCATTTGAATTCCGCATACATAGACGCATATACGTATTCGTATTCGTATTCGCCATGAGATGGGGCCGGGGGGCGTCCATGGGAAATCCGTATAACCACTATATTATTACATCGACTAGATTTTTTTTTCCCTTTCAAACTAGGACATGAATGGGATGGGACGGTGGGTCCAGATCAATTCACATGCTATGTATGTATATGGACAACGGCGGCCAGGAACCAACAACAAATTCTTTCAATAAGGGCGGAGAAAGGGCGTATCTCTTTTTGTTTTGTTTTTTTTTTTTCCTTTCCTTCAACCGTCGCAATGTGGCGTGCCCGTGCCATGACTGCCGTCACGAGTCCCATTAACCAAGACACATGCCTCCCATAAGGAATATATACACAGGCAGCATATGCATAAGTATAATGCATAAACCCCAAAGCCCTTGGCGGGGGTTCACGAACGAGCGAGCTAAAATTTCCCCGGGGGGATGTACACACGGTCCGCTATTGTCCGGAGATACGGCATCCGAATTATCAACATATTTTTTTCTACACGCGATTTCTCTAAGGCGGGGCTGGGCGCTCTCAAAAAACAAACAAACGGAAAAACGTGGAATGGAACTTTCCCTCTGAACACACACACACACACACACACACACATTTTCTAGATTTAGATTCTCTTTCTTACCCCCACAAAAGCCCCAGATTTCTCAAAATATCTCATAAACAACGTTAACCCCGCCCCCTCCTCTTCCTTTTTGTCTTTGACTTTTTGTTCTCGACCAAAAAATTTCAGAAGAGGATTTCCGAGTTCCGAGGGGATTATTACGTTATAACGCGCAAGGTCCGAGAAAGAAAAAAAAGTTTGAGCAATGAAGTCGGTGGAGTCGGGGTTCGTTCGGGGGTTGGAGTCCGGGGGTCGTACCCACGCCGTGGGCCGTGGGCCATAAACGACTAGCTAATAACCTAACCCAAATAAAAAAAAAAACGAAATAAAGTACAGGCCGAGCATACATTAACGCGCGCTCGCTACCCAAGAACTCCACTTTTCCATTCCCCAAAGCCAAAGTTAACATAACATAAACATAATAGCTCTCAAAACCGAAAATAGCGCGCGCGCGCACGCTCTCCCAAACGTACGACGAGTTCGCATATACATACACACATACATACATACATACATACATACACCGCGTGATCACGACTCACACAATTACCAAAAAACAAAAAAACAAAAAGCAAAGAACAAAGAAAAAAGAAGCTTATCCTTATCCCAATCGGAGTCAGAAAAGCCCGTCCGCGTCAGGGGTAGCACGGGTGGCCTAGAGCACAATGGCAGAAAACTCTCTCCCAGGGCAAGGGGCAATGAACCTTACAAGTCGCGCATTCCATCTTGAGCAATTTCATTTCTGCTACTACTACTTACTTATACAGAACATGGTATATATAGATAGATATACTACCAAAGAAGAAAAAATCAAAGAAAGAAAACAACAAGTGCAGAGAGGTCTAGATAGTCAGTCTTAAACGACACACGGGGTATATAAATCAATCAAATAAATATATCACACGAAGCAAAAAGAGGGGGGAAAAGAATGGAATAAGTAACTCAAAAAAAAGAGCAATCAGCAAGGAGCGGGAGGGAAAAAAAAAGCAGGGCAGGCAGGCAGGCGTCCATTCGCAGAGGAGCAGGAAAGATCCAATGAGTGATACATTGCATTGCATGTGTGTATGAGGAAAGGGGGGGCGAAGACGGTATCGAGGCAAATTTTTTTTAATACAACGAGGGGGCCAATAAATAACAATCGGTGGTATCGCGCGAGCGACCTCAAGTCGCGCTGGTATGAGGATATAATTATTCATCGTCATCGAGTAAGGAGAGAGCCAGCAGGGCACGGCACGTCTACGACACGGACACGACGGGCTCGTCGACCTGGGTCGTCGAGGGCGCGATAGAGATGTCGAGAGTCGTGCTTGAAGGCGATGCAGTGAGGACGGGCTGCCACCCTGCCTCGGGGGACTGAGGGGCAGGCTCGGAGCGGAAATAGTCAGTGGTAGGACAGTATGGGACAGTGTGGGCTTTCCGCGGGGCAGGGGCGCCGATGGCGAGGTCTGAGAGCGGGGCGTTTGGGAGACGGATGCCGCCGTCGCGCGGGGGCGATTGAGAGTCACGATCGAGAGGGAAAGTGTTGGTGTTTGGCGAGTTGAATGAGGTTGGAGGGGCGGAGCCTGAAGAATAGACGGATACTGATAATTCAGACATTAGGATCGGGGGATGAGGGGGAATATAACAACATACCATTATCGTCCCAGTCGCTTGCGCCGCTGCCGGACGAAGACGACACGGAACTGCGACGAACGAGGCCGACATCGCGGGGTTCCTTCTTGATGACAGAGAGCTTGGCCTTTGGGCTGACTGTGCCCTTTGTTTTATTGGCGCGGGCCTTGTTGCCCGCACGAAGCTCATCGAAACGAAGGGGCCTGGGACGCAGATGAGTGCGCTCGTAGAGGCCACACTTGTTGCATACGATTTTGCCCGGGTTGAGGGTAGAACGGCGCCAGGAGGGAGGCTCAGTGGTATGGCAGTTGAAGCAACGACGACGGAGATACTGAGTCTCCTTTGAGGCAGCATCGTCAGTGTGCTGGACGTGAATACTAGTGTGTGGAGACAAATAAGACATGCAAGAGCCTGAAGAAGGAGGGCGAGCATAAAAGGATGGCTGTGAGGGAACCATGAGTGAGCTGGAAGTGTCCTCTAGCTTGATCGCGGGGTTCTCGTCAAAGTCGTATTCTTGGCCCTCGGATATGGGTTCGCCGTATAGCGCGTCTGGACGCGCCACAGGCATAAAAGGAGGGAATTGCTGCATCGTCATACCGTCGTCGCGATCGTGGCGCACGTATGGGAACGTTGCGCGACGCACCATATGGTACTGCTGCTGTTGAGGTTGTTGCCATTGTTCAAAAGCCTGCTGCTGCTGTTGTTGTTGCTGCTGCTGCTCTGCAAGATCATGATCATAGAGCTCCTGAAGCAAAGACCCAGGAGAAGAATAAAAAGGCTGCTGAGGGTAAAAGTGGGCGTCGACGGGAACAGGGTCGTCGTCGTCGTTGGTGGCCTCAAAGATGCGAGGCTCAAGGTTGAGAGGCTGTTTGAAATGATGAGGAAAGGATAGATTATGTGGCGAAGGGGTGCGTGGGGCGTAGAGCTGAAAGCCCATGGAGTGAAGGGAATCCATTGCCGACCACTCAACAACAACTTGGCCATTTTGAACAAGGAGGTCCATCCAAATATAGTAATCCTAAATCGGGCATCTAATCTGGACCCCAATACAAGGACCCCAGCCACTCTGTCACCCTCGAAACATATCCGCTGCCCTGGTCCAAACAACAACCGAGCCGGCCCACCCCGACCCGCCGTGGCTCCGTGCCTTAACAAGGACAAGCCCGTAAGCCCGTTTTCTCCGGTCGACACGCCACCGAGGTATCTTCCATTCATGAACTCGTATATTGTCGTCCACCGTTTCAAGGGGGATGAGTTGGCCCACCTACCCAGCCTTTGATGTCCTCCATGCGGTCCCACTGCTTCTCTTGCTATCTTTTAGCGAGGGAACACAGATCCAAAGAAGCTCCATAGCCGCTGTGCCATTTCCCTGTTCTCTCGGAATTATCACAGCCCAAGCGCGCGCTATCCCTCCAATGGTTAATTTCACCGCGCGCGCTGCCTGGGTGAGATATATATATAAAAGAAAAAAGAAAAAAAAACTCGCAATTCCATTCACACGCCCGCGTGCAAATCCTCCGCTGCCCTTCCAATCGGAGATGAAATCCCCTACGTGTGAATTTCTTACGACACCCATTGCAATTGCAATTTGGCAAAGCAGGGGGGGGAAACTAAGCTCGAGGGTAAAGATTAACCATAACTTCCCAGCGGGATTCGGATTATGCATGGGCAATAGGTCGGTCAGTCGGGTACAAGAATCACACAGGGTTGTGAGAGAAAAAATGTAAAGTATAGTACAAGTAAATTCGAGTTAAGATTATCGCCACAGAAAGACAGCAAGCGAGTGAGCAAAGGAGTTTAGAAGCAAAGGAAGCATGGCATCATGGCAAGCAGCAGGGATGCATGGGTCTATTGGGGGAGAAGGGGGGGGTGGCCAATACGTACATACTACGTATTGCCTGCGCCTTTACTTACCTTAAATTTTTACATACGATCACTTCTTACGAAGCGCACTTGCATAGGATGTTATACGTCAATGACGTTCAGATTTCCAAATCTCAAGACATAAAAAACACACACACATGTATGTATGTACATATCGTATCACCACCACCAACGCAACCCAATCAGACTCGGGAAAAAACACACACACGACACATCCAAAAGGCTCATGAAAAAGAGGGAAGAGAGGGGGGAAGGGGAAGGGGGAAGGGGGGAGAATGAAGAGCAAGCGAACATGGGGCGGGAAGAAGAGAACCCGGATCCCATTCGCGATGACCATGACATTACCTTACATACTACGACATCGAAGACTCGAAGGCTCGAAGCCCACGACACGACCTGAAAAAAAGAGCCTCCTTAGCATTTCGGAAGCGGACCCGTCCGTTCGTTCGGAGCCGCACCCACGTACTAACATGCACACATGCATACGTAGTACGTAGTACTTACCCGCGCTTCCCTAGGGCCTCTTAGGCTCCGCGACGGGAAGCGGGAAGCCTGCGTAGCAGTCCTGCCTCGCTATAGTAAGTACAGGATACGATGCTGCGACGCGGCGTCCGTAGCTCAAATTAGTGCGTGGCGATCTTGCGCTTCTTTTCCGTGCAAAGTCTACCATACATATAGTATGGTCTGCGGATTGAGCGCATGTGAATCAACGGGCCACAACCGCGAACGCGGTGACCAAATCGAACCGCACAATGAATATCCCTGGCACAGCATGCGTCGTTGGGGACTGGACTGGAGATAGGAGAAGCGGTTCCGGAGCCGATACGATAGGCTTCCTCAATGGAGAATGGGCGATATAGCTAAAACGACGGAGGATAAAATCGAACGCGCGGGCGTGTCGTGTCTCGTGTCTCGTGTCGTGTCGTGTCGTGTCGTGTCGTGTCGCTATCTGAGAGCCCGATCCCTGTTGTACCCCCGTGACACGACAGGACGTGTCGCAAGTGTAAGTATAACACTTGGGACCGCGGAGCATGCATGCAATGAACCGAAGCTTGCTTGAGGAGGTCGTCGTGGAAGGCGCCACTCCGTGGCGGCAAAAGGCTTTCCCTTGCCACTTGGTGCGCGCGGTGGGGACATGTGATCTGCTGGTGTCTGCCCCCCACTCGACCCCTCCCTCGCCGCGCGCACACACACACGCAAAGGCGAGGTGATATATATGTCTAGACCCTAAAAACAAAACAAACTTGGTCCGCAGAAGTTTTGGTCTATGAACCCACGCTCGCTGGTTATGTAAATCTCAGAATCTCTTTCCTCATAAGGCTTGAGTGGGAAAGAAAAATCACCCATTGCCAAGGATACTTACGCTTTTTGGGTCATACAGGGGACGAGGCGGGCGAGTCCGAGGCATGCGGAAGTTTAGACGTAACCTCGTGCCCGAAGTTGATGACGTGGGGGGGCGAAGGTTTGGTGGGTTTGAGCTGAGGATGCTATTCGCGTTCCATAGAAAGTAGACTGGTACATAACCAAGTGCGTTAGACTTTATTCGGTCGGCGGCGGAGAGGATGAGGGAGTTTCTCTTTGAGCTTCGACGGAATGGAGCATATGATATAACGTTATGTCAAGTCGCGTATCGTTTTTATTGGCGGACGAGGCACGCGGGCATATCGGGTTAGAGGAGAAGAACCTAGATTGGGGCACCTCAGACCAAGAACAGCATCCCCAGATTTCGATAGAACGACTCGATTCTGCATGCGTTTATTTTTCTCTTCTCCTCTTTTTCTTTGCAAGTGTTGGTGTGGGGGCAAGGCCCCAGCTCCCCCGCAGAAACTTCTAGCTCCATCCATGTTAATTGTAGTATGAGATAACCCGCCTCGGTAGACGGACTACAAAGTCTTTGTTTAGATCGTCCCATTGATGCTGGCGGCTTGTAAGTGAGTCCCCAGATGACAGTTGCTGAGATGATAGCTCACTCAAGAAGCGCTTCTTGACGCAAAGCCAGCCAGACTCTTCCCAAAACGCAGCACACACACAGCTCTTAGAAGTGGGAAAAAAAAAGAACGGTCACGTCAGAAAAGATGGGACTCCACGCGAGCTAAATACGGGTTTGCAGAAACGGCACAAGCCACCCTGATGGTAACAACGATACATTTGGCCGAGGCTTGTGGGGACCAAAATCACGCACAGGCCAGACAAGTCAGCCTGAATCTTCCATTTCGTGTGCATCGTGTCAATAGGAAACAGGAATTCATAGTCTCTGTATGACTATATGCTCGAACGATCGCCACCCATAGGACTCTAGAAGAAGAATACTTCTGGATGACGCTGTCCTCGGAGAACGCTCGACCGGTCTGGTCTGGCAGTTCTGTCCTACGATACATATATGCGGATCCTGCCCAGTTCGCGCCAAATGCGCCAGGCATACCTTCAATTCAAATAAGGTAGGAATGTAGCGAGGCGAACGAGAACTGTCGTTGATTCTACACGATGAGCAACGTCGAACGCGCTCGCGAGAACTCTTGCTAAATATGCTAGGAAGGGGAAACACAAAGGCAGGGGACACCCTCTCTTTGTCGTTGTACATGAGTGTGTGAACGAAATTTCTCAAAAGATCTGGGATCCACGCCCAGATCTTTGGTTCAAACGTGTGGTACATACATACATACATACAATATCCCGAAATCATGCCGAACCATATCGATCCCATGATCGAGAGAGAAAGAAAAAAAAGAATACCCATACTTATCCCCGCCCGACAGAGAAAAAAAAAACGTCCGCGCTCGTCAAAGAACGTGGGGCCACGTTTCCGTGCACTTTTTTGCATCCGTCCGGCCGCGGATGAACCCGAGCCCTTCGATAATCGACAATCCCTTTTTTGTTTGAAATTACCTTTCTGTCATGTGTTATTGTACTCCATTGCCAACGTGGGCCCTTTACCACGAGGCCGCGTGTAGAACAGCCTAAAAACTTTACACTATTGAGCGCGAGGGGCGCGCGTTCGTTGAAAGAGCTCGGTCAGGGGTAAATATAATCCGCTTTTGTGGCGGGGTCAAGACATATCGTGGGGTCCCCAGCCCTCTTGAACGTTGTGTCGACTCGTATTGCCTATGATCCAGCGCAGGTCACGTTGCGACGAAGCTAAAGGTCCGTATATGATCACGGACGAGTCTTGGTCCTGAGGTATTCTTAGCGGACCAAAGGAGTATGCTAACACGGTTGGGTCGGACACGCCATGTACCCGGTTTTTCATTCATTCAGAGGACTTGCTTACCTTCTGGAAGCTCTCTTCAATCCGCGCCCCTGAAGCGCTCATTCGATATTCGGCGTAGACGCTGCCCTGTCAGGAGGGCTAAACTTGTCCGAGCGCTAATACAAGTGTCCGACTCTCATTTCCGCTCAATTGTAATAAGCACATACGGGCTTTTCTAGCAAGCAATACATTCATAGGGGTACGTTCAATAATCCTTGCCGGCCGAGACATATGCTATGCATTCGAAGCTGGGGCCTCCTGAAGAAGAGCTTCATCGCCGCGCCGATGTTGGCCACCTCAGTTCCACGATTTCACAGTCGGCTCAGCTAAGCCGGTGCAATTGGAATGGAGACGCGTGGGGACGACGCGCTTACCAGTCACTAATCCGGTCTGCATTCTCCAGTGCTATGTCAGTCAAAGCTCAAAAGGATATACTTCCTTCGTCGAAGTATGCAAGGCAGATTTCTGTCTGTGAAGGTAGATAAAACTTGACGACAGAAGAATGAAAGTTTTAAGTTCTTTGACTTGAAACTTGAAACTTGGCAGATAGTGCTCGAATGACTCCACGTTTTCCTGTCGTAAGCAACTTTCGCCGCGGTCTCAGGGAACGAAGAAGCATTCGACCTTCATAATACAATAAAACGAGGTAGGGCTACCTGAGATCGGGAGACCTCACCCCGATGTCCCTCTGAATAAGTGAACGAGCACGAAGAATACTGGCCGAGGACTTGTAGACGAAACGAGTATTATAACGAGAATTCTGACCAATATGACCATGTGTGCTTCTAGTCTGCGATGTATCAGTAACCCTATCTGGTCTTTGGTCGTAGTTAGTCAAATACTTCGCGGGAGGTCTGGATTCTCATATCTAGTTGGCTGAACATCGTGATATTCTTGTAGGCGGGGACGACACGCCGTACTTTTTTCTCGATAGACAACGTATCATCACCTCAACAGCGGGGTTATTGGAATCTCGCTTTTCCCAAAATAAGATCCATCGCAAATATGGAAACATCGTCCCAAAGCTTGGAGAAGTGTGGAGCCCCATTTATAGGACAGTAGAGAGGCATGGAACGGTTTCAAGTGGGACCGGCGGGTGTCAAATAGGTATAGTCGCACTTGAAGACCAGCTGACGAAGCATATTAATTTATCTTCTCTGGGCCTCCTAGAGAGGTCTAGCATATATGATTCAGAAACACCAGCAAAGAGGCGTACTCCCTTCACCAACGGAAAAGGCAAAAGTCAACGCTTCTTTCCAGAGCGCCCAATCGGGAGATTCCTTGGTAGGCCTATCTGGTGAGATAGATGACTTGACGAGAAACGAGATCTGCTCATGACTTGAGACGGAGAAGCACGCAATGTTCCGGCGACATAAGAAGTTGTACAATTCTGGAGTATGTACGTGCTTGAAGTCAGAAGATACGTAACTGACTAGTCGCCGGTCAAAGTCCGACTTGTCTTGCCCTATCCTCAAGACGCGAAAAAAATCACCGAAGTCATGTTCTCGTTATGAGCACTGGCCGTGAACTACAAGTGGTGTGATGAGGCGACGCCGAGTTTCCGATGAAAAAAAAGACATCGACAAGGATGGAATTTCTGAAAAGTCTCTCACTCACGTCAGAAGCATGCCGGCCGAACCATTTAGAGGTTTTACGAGGTTGTGAGTAAATAAGCAGAGCGTGGGCAGGTGACATGGGTAAGAATATTTGTATGAACAGGCACACTTGGAAGTAAACCAGATGAGGCAGACAGTCCGTGCTCCACAAGATCACTAGTATTTTGGGGTGCTACTGGCAGCTCTGAGACAAGGCACCCCAAGTCATCGTGTGATACTTGTCCAATGTTCCCCAGTGACCCTCGAGTTTAATTTTGTGCAGATCAGCCAGGAAGCGAGTTTAAACCTGGAGACAAAGACATTCTCGTTAAAGGCAAAATACAACACAGATTGAAGTAGCTGAATGAATTTCAAACGAAGAGTGGCACGCGGTCGGAGAGTTTCGACGACAATCTGAATGATACTGTCGAGTCTAGAATCATTGCTCCCACGTGCGTGAGTCTTCTACCATACTCAACCTCTCGTCACACACCATATGTCTTTCGAGAATGCATCGGTTACCAAAGGTGCGTTCCAATGGAAAGAGGTTATGCAGTCTCATTCAAGCCACGATGTTTAGGGCTCATGATGAGCTATGGCCTTACGTCCATACTCGTTGGTTTATTTGACGTGAAGCATTACTTTCACTTGCAGGTCAGTCTGTGTACAGTCTTGTTAGTGCATACAGGCTGACTTCTGCCCCTAGCTAGTCCCCCATTTGTCTCGTCACCACCAGGTAGTGTCCCTTACGTGGCGGTGACGATCGTGACCAATCCTGAAGCGGACCATTCCAGTACTGGAGGCTGGTTCTCCACCATCTAGCATTCTCTAGTTCTAGTGACCTCTTCATCGCACAACTCCTATTGTTCAATGCTGGTATTCAGGTCGAACGTCAATTTGGAAGCATCAAGTTTGCTGCGAGTGCTTGTTTCATTACGCATTCGATATGAAATGCTCATATGATGTAGTCATTCGCCGTAGTAACTTTGCTTCTAGCGACAATACTGGAATTCGCTTCACTAATGGTTTTTCACCGCGTCGGACTCAATCACATTGCGATGGGCCCCTCAGCATTGGTTTTCAGTATAATGTATCAATATTCTCGGATCGTTCCCGCTACCTACAAATACCGAATTTTTGGCATCCCTCTCAACAATAAAAGCTTCCTTTATTTTCTCGCAGCTCAGGTATAGCTTTTTTCTATCGGATTCTAGGGACCAAAAGATCTAACCAGTTTCTGAATGACAGACAGCGATCAGTCGTCTACCGAGTTCTGGTGCCGTAGCTATCATTGGCGTTCTCGCGGGACAAATCTATCGCTCAGATTTAGCAAATCTGAAAGCGTATCGTCTTTCCCCCTTAGTAGTCAATTTTGCTACTCGTTTCTTGCTTCCTCTTGTAGGAGCACTTCGCCCGCCTCGTCGATCAAATCGCGCTCTTCCTGATGATTCTAGAAATCTCACAACCCGAAACACCAACACAACTCCACAAAATGAAGAAGTGATCACTACGGCCCGACCTTCTGCTGAAGTTGCCAGCCCACGGTATCGCCATGCTGACCCGAGTTCGAGCGGCGAACAAACAGAGACTGGTTCTGTGATGAGGGAATGGGTAGATGAATTGACTGGCCGAACAGAACAAGCTGCCGCCGGCATTCGAGTTCCACCTGAAGTAGAGATCAATCAACTGACAGCGATGTTCCCGGATGTTCAACGAGATGTCGTCGTCGCTGCACTCCAACGCAGGTATGGATAACTCCTCTCTCCTTTGGTCATGCAATTCACTTCTGTCTTGTGGCCACAGTCCAAACATCGAAGCCGCTGTCGAAACGTTACTTAGCCCCCAGAATTAGTTGTAACTAACTGTGTCAGAAACAATAATTTTTAGTCGATATTTTGCAGATGATCAAGGGTTTAAGAAGCGTTTCAGTCTTTGACAGTATCAGTCAGATGTCTAGTGTATATCTATCTTCCTATTCATCTTCCTCAAAAGTCTCTTCCTGTACCTCTCCATCTTCATCATCAGCTGTGAATGTCCCCAAAGGCACTGAGTAGAGACGGATCACAGGCTTTGGAGTGTATGAATAAATGAAAGAGGCGAGTAAAAATGATCATCACATACTCTGTTCGGATCCTTTACCAGCACATATTTCCCTTCCGGCATCTTCATACACATATCAGTGACAGTTCGGACGATGCCCCAACCGTTAGCCAAGGAAACGTTGAGCTGAGCGGCGAACTCAGTCGGACGCATAGAAGCTGTGCTCAGAATGACGTGACGGGTGTTGTCGCGGGGATTGGCACGAGAGATGTATCTACAAGCAATACAACGTCAGTCAAAAGATCTTGATGCTCAATGAACGTGTGTCCCAGTGTCAGAATTTTAGGACAATGACAATCCACGCCAGGAACGAAAAGAACAAAATAACACAGACCCAATTTTCATGAGTTCGGCTCCAGCAAGCACACTCTGTACAGTCCATTTCGCGAGCTTGCAGCTATTGTTCTTCATCTCCGTAGCAACAACGGCTCCCCGTTGGGAATCAAGCTTAGATCGCCAATCGGGAGCTCCGCCAGCGCCCTGTGCTCGTGGATCGAATTCATTAAGGGCACGAATCGTTACTAGACCTTGGCCTTCTCGGGGATTACCTTGTCCCGAGGAATAGGCATCCACCTCAGTTCTGACGCAAATCTTAATATCTTCATCTTCCGTGATACCGAGATCAAAAACTCTGTATCGGTACCCGCAAGAAGCTAATGGCTCAGTCTCTTCTGGTCCATAGAATGGATTAGGATTGGCGAAATCAACCGCAGGTGAAGAAGTATTTTCAAGGGCGGACTGAAACATGAAATTTTGGTTGATATAGGTAGCTTCGAGGGAAAGAGAGGTGGCAGAGTTGATCGACGGGACTTCGGGAACGGCAGACTTTTCATTAGGGTTATTTGGATTGGGAGGTAGGGGATCCTGAGGAGGATCAGCGGCGTTTTCGTTGACGGTGACGGTGTCGAAGGGGCCACCATCTCGCTTATCGAAGAAAAGATTATTGCCTTCACGAACGATGACAATATCCCAAGGATATACGGAGCGGGGGGCACACATAAGAACGCTGAGAATGACATCTGTGGTATACACCTTAGCCACATTTTTGCTGGTAAGCTGGTCAGAGTATCTATCAGCAAAAGATCCGTGCCCAAAGAACTCTTCGCACCTCCTGAATAACGGGATCATCGGAAGTGGTGGTATTGTACTTGATACGATCGACCAATTGCAATGGCTTTTCAGTCTTGGTTGTGACGCGATCGTATGATTTGTCGTACGCGAACAACTTGCCATAGGTCTCCCTGCAAGTATCGCTTGAAATTTGTTCAAGTTGAATAGAGCAACGAAGGACTTACAATTCCTCAGGTTCATCAACTTCAAGACGAAGTTTGGCAAGTCGGTGGAATTCGATTTCTTCCAACATAGACCATTGAGGAGAGATGACAACAGACGACTCGCGAGTGCGATTACTCTGTGGGGGATGAGAATCAGTTCAATAATTCTATTGATGTAGACGAACCTTTTCCCAATCTCTCCAACCTCTCCTTCCACCGCGTTGAGCTTGAGGTCCGCGACCAACAGGGCCTCCACGTCCTCCCCTAGCACTTCCCCTAGCGGGATAGGTCGTAGTACCACGTGAAGCTCCTCTTCCACGAGTGAATGCGCCTCCTCTGCGAGGAGCAGCAGCTTTGTTGTCAACGAGAGAGAATGATGATTCGTCCTCTACGTGGAAATACGCAAAGGCATTTGCACTTCCACTACCGAAAGCCTGATTTCTATCTCCTCTACGACCTCCAAGTCCTCCTACACGAGCGTTTGTCGTGACTGGAGCACCGGCAGCATTCTGACGACCGTCAGCTGAAAGATCGTTCCAATCTGCGAAACGACCAAGTTTATCGGATTTCGAATACGGAGCATAGGGAATATCTTTAAATTTGAACTGGTCGGGCATGTTAGATGACGATGGGCCCCAACCGCCATCGGGGTTGTCGTGGATGGGAGGCAACGAGAATGAAGCCATTTTGTTGGGAATGTGAGTGATGAACCGAAAATTTAGATTCAGGCCTTGGCCAAGTCTCACGTGGGAAAGTCGACTTTCTTCTTGCTTATCCCCGACGCAATGAAGTGAGGCCTCTGCAACAGAACTCACTAGCAAATAGGCACTAACTTGGCACGATTTCTTCAGTGTTGTCAAAGAAATCAACAAAATCAACCAACTTGAGCTTGACCTAGGCGTTTCTGGTGCTTCATGGCACGACGAATACAAGGATTCTGCTTACATTTTCGTTGGTGGCTTACATTTCGATCTCACTGAGGGCGATGTCATTACAATATTTTCTCAGTGTGTATCCATACTACCATGCTACAACCGGCTAACTTTGAATGACAAGATATGGTGAAGTCATGGACGTAAATCTGCCTCGAGATAAGGAGACAGGCAAGACGAAAGGCTTTGGGTTTCTCATGTACGAGGATCAACGGTCTACCATACTTGCCGTGGATAACCTCAATGGGGCCAAGGTTCTAGACAGGACTCTCCGTGTTGACCACGTCAAGAACTATAAACAACCCAAAGTGAAGGGAAACGATGGAGAATGGGTTGAGCCAGAGGAACAGAGCCTCAATGCACAGCCTGAAATGATTATGGGTGGGTCTATAAACAAGTATACATCCACTCATCACTCAAAAACGTTTATTCCAGATAATGTTTCCGAGTCGGACTCTGACGCATCGTCTTCCCCCCCAATTGATCCTGAAGATCCAATGCGAGATTACCTTTTGGCACAGAGGAAGGAGAAAAAGGCACTCAAGAAATCCAAGAAAGATAAATCCAAGAGCAAGCATAAGGACGAGACGCCAGAAGAACGAAGAGCCAGAAAAGCTAGAAAGAAAGAGAAACGTCGGAAGCAGAAGTCACAGGGAGTGAGGGGAGTGGAAGATTTACTGAGTTCACTCGGACGTCGTTCAGGCGATACGGGTCGGCCTCATTCTCCCTCACCCAAAAGGCGATATCGTTCTCGGACACGAAGTCGTGAATAGTAGGTAAACGAAGTCGGGCCTGACGGAATCCCATCGGAGCTTATGAAACGCGGAATTTGAGTTCAAATGGTAAATTTCCTGTTCGCGTTCGATGAATATACTACACCTGGGATATTTTTGACAATTCAAGGAGTTGGTGGGACATCGCA
Source organism: Termitomyces bulborhizus (assembly GCA_017580835.1). Classification (NCBI taxonomy): domain Eukaryota; kingdom Fungi; phylum Basidiomycota; class Agaricomycetes; order Agaricales; family Lyophyllaceae; genus Termitomyces; species Termitomyces bulborhizus. The sequence goes on along the minus strand of JAGDQM010025277.1, from coordinate 1,157 downwards.
TACATATAGCTGTAATGTAGACTTCGAAGATAGAGATGCACTGCCCTTGGTCCCTTGGCCTGAGGACTCGATTCGTGTTCTGAGAGTTGGTCCGCGTGAGCTTCGAGGGCGGGTGGGCAACGCTTATCTGAGCACATAGACTCGCGTTTCGGATCAACCGAGGCACGAGGATGATAAACGGACAGTCATTTTAGCATTTCCAGTTCCTAGACAGCAAATCAGCACTAAATCATATGCAGGATATAAACACACCATTTCCTGTATTTCAGATTCCAAAGCCTTCACTTCCTCTTCTAGTCGTTCACGCTGTTTAGTGAGTATATGAAGGCGTCTAACTTCCAACTTCTGAGGACCAAGTATTCCGGCAGTTGATGAAGATCTAGCACGCGCAGATTCCACCTAGCACAATTCAAGATAAGACGTCATTCAAATCATAAGAAAGGAGATCAATTACCTTCATTTGAAGAGCACTTTCTCTCTTACAGAGTGAATTCAGGCCTTGTTCAGCGCGCTCTATGAGTTCATTGACAGCCGGCTCAATTTCGTCTACAAGATCTGCTTTATATCTCTTAACGGTCCCTTCGTCAACAAGTAGAAATACCTACTGTCCAGTCAGGATGCATTATCATTACGACTATGATCTACACACCCTGTGGCTCTCGAGTATTTTGGTCATTCTCGGTAAATCGTATGTTCCGTTCCTCAGTAGTTTCTGTGCTTCGTACGCCTGGAAGTCCGTAAGCCTCATAAAGATTCTCAAAAATCATTCATTAACGTACCTCTTCACAGCAATCCCCCAACGCCATTACGCACTCCTCTAGATTCGGCGGACATATGGCTTGTATATCACCTCGATACAGCTCTGGCCCTCCAGCAAACACAGACTCTCTAGCCTTGAGATTGGCACGCGAAAGGCGCGACATGGTAGATGCAGGACTGGACAGACGACCGTGACAAGTCACAGTCTGTGTGAGTCACGCTAGCTCCTGCGGTCGACAGGCCTCCCAAGTTGGTGCCCTCTGATTTCTTCGCAATATCCGTCGACGTTCGGACCATGGCTCGAGCTATTCTGGTTCGGTCTGACTCACTTTCGATGCAAGATGAATCCCATATAACAATGACTACATGCTATTCTCTTCCAGCAGCTCTGTTCCGGT
>JAGDQM010025276.1:51906-79408 GCA_017580835.1 Termitomyces bulborhizus | reverse complement strand
CCACTATATAATTGCCTCCTTTGGTTTTAGTGATTACTACTCACTTCAGGAAATTATGTAAGTTTCTTGAGAAACATTAATTAGAAACATGTTATATAATTTCCAATATGTTTTTCTCAAGTAAATTCAGAAACAGTCAAATAAGATGATTTCTATTTATAGAGTGTATCTTGAGTAAACAAAATACTTTTTCTTTGATTTTTTCTTGAGAAACATATTATAAATACAAATCATTTTTCTGACCTTTATTTCAAGAAGAACATTTTATGTATCTTTATGTGTTTCTTTAAAAGTGTTAATCTGTTTCTTTTGAATGTATCTTCAGAAAATCTTTTTGTATTTCTTGTTTCCTAGAAACATTTTTGGTATTTCTCAGAAAAAGTTTTTGTGTTTCTGGGGAATAGGAAATACATAAAGATTTTCTCACAATACATTCAAAAGAAACAGATTAACACTTTTCAAAGAAACACATAAAGATACATGAAATGTTCTTCTTGAAATAAAGGTCAGAAACATGATTTGTATTAATAATATGTTTCTCAAGAAAAAATCAAAGAAAAAGTATTTTATTTACTCAAGATACACTCCATAAATAGAAATCATTTTATTTGACTGTTTCTGAATTTACTTAATAATTCTTACTTGAGAAAAACATGTTGGAAGTCATATAACATGTTTCTAATTCATGTTTCTCAAGAAACTTACATAATTTCCTGAAGTGCTTGGAATAGGTCACAGCAGGCAGATATTCAGCCCACATAAAAGAGTATCTTGCCTTTTGCATGAGGGAGGGAATTCCTGCAAAATTGCAATTCCCTGCGACAAAGGACATTCTATGCTTATATGCTTCGTCAATGGCAGGAACATTAGCGGGAGGAACAGCTGCAAATAAAATTTCAGGGTTACGTGTGTGGCACATCCAACACGACCTACCTTGGCCAGCATCACTTCAACCGAAATACATGCTCAAAGGAGTGGAAAATCTCAAACCGTAAAATTCCAGGAAGTCAAAGAGACCTCTGGTTTCTTGCGCCATGCTCAAACACATACAAAAATCCTTGGACTTAACCAATCCCATAAATGCATGTATTTGGGCGACTGCTACAACTACGTTCTGGGTTCAGATTTGCTTCCTACCAAAGAGGAACACTCTGATCCTATCACCATTATAAAATGGGACTCCTTTGGAATTCCTAATAGCTTAGGATCGAGAACGTTGCATTTTCCAAGAACAAAGTGTGGGGGATCAAAGGGGGAGACGGTTGCGGTGACAAAGCAAATAGACAATCTGGATCCAATTTTGGCTCTTCATAACCACGCAACAATTAACAAGTCAGACATCACAGAGTCAATTGCGATGTACATGTCTAGATCTGGAATTTTTGTGGCAATGACAGCGAGGAAATTCTTGAGAAGGGTGAATGACATACTCAAACGGAGCACATTTCCTAGAATCAGTGGACACTGTTTTTGTAATGGAAACTACAAACCTGCTGTTGATGGGAAGTTCCGCCGGATATATGTAGTAAAACTTATGGGACGCTGGAATTCTGACTCATTCTTATGATACTGGAGATCACTGGAAATCATCGCGCTAATGTATGCGGAATTGCTTTGACCAGTTATATCATTGGAGTAATTTGCCTCAACTGGGCAGGTGTCTCTGCGCTGTGCTTCGCCGTCGGCAGCATTGAGGTTCGATCACTCGGGCGCAGAGCCCACTAAACCAATCGCAAATTAGGCGATTTGTTGCGATTGGCAGCCACCCAGCATAAGGCATTGTGCATGGAAAAGCATATGTATACATTTATCTGAGGTCACATGAGGAGCTAGGTGAATTGACGCCTTTCTGAAGGAGGCACGGGTGAGAGAAGGGCGTATTTTGTCGCATGACAGAGTGTGACACAGCGACGGCTGTATTCAACCGTCACCATCGTTGCTGAACCGCGTCAAGGAGACACGCGGATTCGCCCAACCACCCGCAACTTGTTGACGTTAAAATTGGTATCTTTTCAATTCAACTGACACTAGCAATTCACCAAACCTGTCTGATTCTATAAAATTCATCAAACTGTCTGATTCTATAAAATTCAATAATCTTGGAAAATCAACTCATCAATGAAAATTCTGTGTGACGATAGATTGACACTGCCATTTCCACAGCATTCTGCCTTTCTCGCCCTGGGGTTCGATCACTCGGGCACAGAGCCCACTAGATCAATCTTTCCACTCCATCCCCATCAGATGAACACCTACCTGGAATTCAATAAGTGGATTGTAAGAAGGGTGGATGCACCAAGACGGCTGTCCCCTTTGGATTTGACAAGTTCGCAACTTTGTTCAATTCTGCTCCTGAAAAACAGTATAAGTATTGAATGGCAACTTCGGATCAGTCTACTGGCAAATGGATTGTTCCCAAGCATAAGGTGCAGTCAAAGCATATCCACACTCACTTTGTGGACAGGAAGCGGTATGAAAGACTGCTTACCATAGGGTTGTTGACTACCTGTGTTAATGTTGATCCCACTGTGTTTGCAACTACAATGACTGCAATGCAGCAGCCCCACAGGAACAACTCATTCAAGACCCGTCATGCTTGAGAAGATCAGGCTCAGAGTGACAGCGATAGCTCTGACTCTGATTTAGAGGTCTCGAGCTCAGAATCTGAGCGCAATTTGTCGCCCCGAAGGGGGAATCGTGACCTTGTTGGTCATAGGGGCCGGTATAGCACTCACCGGTCCTCTCGGTCACCATCCCGTTTCCAGCGTCGATCTCATTCTCCCTTGTATCAACGCGACCATTTCGATGCGTACGCTCCCACCCCCAACCGCCGTGGAAGCTCTGCTTCTCGCCAACCTGATGGGACCTTTGTGCCGAATGAGCATTCGGACAGTGCCTTCCTTGGCCGTTCCGCCATACCCACTAGACTTTCCATAACCAATCCCGCCGACGTACCTGCTGGGGCAGAAGCCGAAGATATTCAAATGAAGGAATCTGGAACTGCCCTAGAGTCCGAGGAGTTCTACGACCTCGAGAGTGAATCCTCAACTATCTAAATCGATCCACTTTTCACCAATTGAGGACCGAACCCAGAAATTCTCTAAGTGTGCCGCGGCCTCTAGCCATAACTGGCGAGCTTCCGTCACAAGTTGCTCCCTGCTTGTCACCATGCCGTCACTGATCTTGTAACTTTTTACAATGTCGCAGCTTCTTCGGGAGCGAGGCGGCACACGAAAGAACCTAAAGGGTTTGGAATTAGACGAAACAACGGGAATCCAGCGGTTTGTTCTATAAGTCTTTGGTACTCGGCATTCAGCTGTCGTGATCATCTTTTCCTGCATTAAGAAGCATTTCAGAAGGTGCAGCAGGAGAAAGTCTTTTGCTTATGGCATGTCCATAATGCTCACTAGAAACCGAAGATGCCATGATTGCCAGACAGTCGCGAGCAAATAATGCCCAAAAGCGATATCGTGATACGTTAAGCCAGGTAAGAATCATTTGAAATTGAAAGTCTCAAAACTCATCATTCCCTTGCTCAACCCAACAGCTCTGAGGTATCTACAAGGAAACGAATATTTCTGCCAATAGCAGGATTGAACCCGTGCTTGTGAGGACAAAAACAACTAACGCAACGTCTGTGACCATGCCCGACGACGAGCAGTGGGATCATGCGTCAGCACGATTTCCGGGTGGCGGACGGGACAATGTCGGCGATCTGTCAGCGCTGTTGACGATGTGCCTGATAGCCTAGGCACCACCCGACTGTAGCCGGCCAACATCCTCACTAAAAAAATCCAGTATTGATTATCACGTCTTCTTAGGCAGGGAGAATGAGTTATTCCTCCCGACTCGTACTCCCTCCTAGTAAGGCGCGATATGTGGTCGCTACAGGTGCGGCAGAGACGGTTCTTGATCAAGAAAAACGTATGTTGCGTCCTTCATCATACGTCAAAAAACTTCTTGAATGCCGAGTCAAGACGAGGCCGATAACCTAGAAACCGGGACGCTAGAGAACCAAAGATTATGTTATAGTAGAAAAGCGCAGTACAAATATGGTAATTAAGATTATTCATGTCATGCGATGCCAAACCTCAAAAATGATAGAAAGTTTACATACAAAAAATGGCAAAAAGCGTATAGACGCTGCCGAAAATCCGTCCAGCACTCATGAATGATGGCTGGATCACGCGAGTCCATATGTTTTTCCATTACTTCCAAGTTCGAAGCTGAACCGAATAACTCGAGGTGCCACAACCTCAGTTCATAGACTCAATGTGGTTTACCGCTTGTGACACTTGACTACCAAACGGAAACTGTATCGCGTTGAATGTGCTCTTCTGTGACGATTGCCGACAAGTAGAAGTAGCAGGCTTGTCTGTTCTTTCTTGACATTTATTCGTTTCAACAGGATCCGAGCTGATCAAGATCCAAAAGTTCGAGACTGGTTCAGAAAGAGGTCCAACATCCAGAATGGAAGTTTCGACCGTAAAGGTAGCGGGACTAATATCAGGGGCGCTGGTTATTAAAGTGAAAAGATTTGATGCTGCTCCTGACAGGCCCGCGCTTGCCCATACCCCATTATTCAATGACTTCTAGTGACCTTCACTATGCTTCCTTCAACCCCAGGCTCTATTCCACTCTTATATTTGACCTTGGTGACGTGCTCTTTACCTGGACTCTATCCATTCCAAATTCCCCCCTTGAACCAAAACTCATTCGCAAAATTCTTCGTTCTTCTCATTGGTCTGAGTATGAAAAGGGAAATCTTGATGAGGACGAAGCATATCTTCTCATCGGGAAGGAACTTTCGGTTGATCCCTCGGCGATTAAGGATGCCTGCAGAGCTGCGCGAGACTCTTTGCAGAGCAACAAAAAAATGCTGGAGGTCATTCGGGAGCTCAAGGAAGCAGGACTCTCGATCTTTGCTATGTCTAATATATCGGCGCCGGACTGGCAGGTTTTAAGAACGAAGGCGACCCCAGCAGAGTGGGCGCTCTTTGATCATACATTTACCTCGTATGTTTCCTGCTTGACTCGATCTGGGTTAGATATTGGTTGACGAAATGTGTACCAGTGCTTCTGCTCATCAGTGTAAGCCGAATACCGGTTTCTTCAAACATGTTATCGAGAAAACTGGGATTGATCCTTCCCGCACAATATTCGTCGACGATAAGTTGGAGAATGTCTTGACCGCTCGATCCTTTGGAATGCATGGCATCATTTTCGACGACCAATCAAAAGTTATCAAAAGCCTCAGGAATCTTTGTTACGATCCAATTTTGCGTGGAAAGAAATTCTTAGCCAGTCAAAAGAGCCTAAAATCGGTCACCTCGAATAATATTGAGCTGTCAGAGGTCGGTTCGATGAATTTTGTTGCTTTCTGAACATGGTCTGACCATTTCTTTATGTCAGAACTTTTCGCGGCTTGTCATCTTTCTAGCTGCAGGCAATGGGTGAGTTTACTTCTTGCTTATATGGTATCGGAAATATTCTAAGCGAAACCTGAAAGGTCTGTTGTCAATTATATGATGGATTATCCGGGAGAATGTAATGTCTTCCAGAATGGTGGTGTACTCACAGATGAAATGTGTCCGTGAGTTTTTTTCATCATTTCCATAGAAAATAAGAACGCGACAATGCCCATTAGGAATGACCTGGACATGATTTCAATTTCTCTCACTGTCTACGAAAATGTCGACATGGCCACCAAACATGAATTCATGGACAAAGTAATCAAATACCAGGACTCTAATGGAATCGTTCAAGTATATTTCGAACACTCTCGTCCTTGTATAGGTAAACTTCCATCTTTACACTCCCTCGATCAATCTTCTTTTTGACATGCTGTCTTTAGATCCCATAGTCTGCGTCAACGTACTCAACCTCTTTTACAAAAACGGGAGAGGTCATGAACTTTCTGGGACACTCGATTGGGTCGAGCAGGTCCTTGTAAATCGCGCATACATTTCAGGGACATACTACTATATTAGTGCCGATCACTACTTGTTTTTCCTCTCCCGTCTCCTCCAGACCTCTGTCGAGGTACGCCGACGCCTCGGGACAGTATTCAAAGAAAGAGTCATGGAACGTTTCGGTGCTGAAGGGGACTCACTTTCTCTTGCCGCCCGAATTATCGCTGCGTCAGTAGTGGGTCTCGTGGACGAACGTGATTTAGTGAAACTGCTTTCCATGCAGTGCGAAGATGGCTCATGGGGTGATAGTTGGCTTTGGAAACATGGATTATCTCGAATCTTGGTCAAGAACGATGGAGTAACCACTGCCCTTGCTATTTGCAGTATTGAACAGGTCCGCCAGGGGCGATCGAACTCCCTAGAATCAACTTCCTCACTTCTCAATATCTGATACTTATATTTACTTTTTCATTACGTTACCTTTAGCGCTCTGATTGCTGTTCAAGTATCACGTTGATGTCGTTTTCGCCGTTTGATCATTCTGAAAGTAATGTTCGGGACTATGCTAATGCCAGGCAAGAGCAGGAAGATATCTCACTTTGATCAACCCTGTATTCTGGACCTTTGCATGTCATCCCTTGCCCAATCTTTGTTTATGGCCCAACTTGAGCCAGCTAGATTGTCGATATTCAGCGGGAAGCAGCGACATCCCTGTTTTAATTTGAAATTCAGTATATCTATCAGTCGACCCACATTCGTCACTACAGAAGATGTAAAACCTGTCTCTCTTGCCACCGCAAACATTTTGGGAGTTGCGAGTTCATGTAGAAATTATAGGCTTACATCTGTACGCATCTGAAAAAGACTCCTGGATGTTCCAGCACACGTGCCATTTAACGGACCGACGAATACTGTGGCGTCACTAGCCTCTTTTGTTAAACACCAAAAATGCCACACTTCCTCCGGTTAAAACCTCGATGCTACAATCTACTGCGATGGTATCAAATAATATCAAAAACCTTGCCACTTTACCGTGGAACGTATCAATTACTTCACGACCGAGTTTGCATCCAGGGACGCGTGACAAGATTATTGTGATCCGTACAACGCATGTGAGCCTTCAAAAATCGATGCGAAGCTTGTAATTTCGCATCATTAACGTCTGTGAAGAAGTGAATGCCAAGGGACTGAAACATCTCCTTGAGGGCATGTGAACCTACAAAATTACACCTTATATGTATATATTCGTCAAATTTCGTCCGCTTGATGAGTTCCCCGAGTGTGAGTCGTTGGTACGGAAGCCAGGAACACACTTTGGCCCCACTTGTCAGGTCGGACGTCTGCCCCTTGGGGACAAGTGACGTAAAAAGTCATTCGAAGGATAAACACTAATGCCTTTTGGAACATAAGCTCTGCGAACACGGAAGGACTTTTGCATATGGAGATAAGTCCTTATTATCTGATCCTCCGTCTCGATCAAACACCATTACCATGTCCTGCTGGTCTTCGACCACGCTCTTGACGCGGAGTCCTCAGTCAATTGTCATCGGATCGTAACCGAATGAATACCAACCTAAAATAAACGCGAGTAGACAGTCATCTTGCACCTCGTAGATGCAGAAGCACCACGAAACCAGATCAGAGTACAACTGTATGAGAAAGCATAAACGCGCCGTGAGATATTACAGCTGTAGGGGAGAGAATACAGAAGCGCCATCATGAACAAGCGGAAGATATCAGAAGAAACACTTCCAAAAAACGTCTTGAATCAGGCGGCCTAGTCCGACCTGACAGGCGTCCAGACGGCAAGTAATGCCATTTCGGAATGGTTGCATCGTGTGAGAGATTTCACAGCTGCTGAGTGATGGAACAAGTGACCTGCGTAGTGATTGAACCGGTCACTGTATACCGCAGAGACATGGACCCTAATGCAAAGTTACATTTGAAACCGATTGCACAACGCAAAATGACATGATGAGCATATCGACAAGAGGTACTGATCATTTGAGACGGCAGATTATGTTGGCAGAAACTCCGTCATGTAGACTCGAAGAGCTCTTCAAGTTTGACATCCGATATACAGAAAGCTGTGACCAACACCCCTGTGAGAAATATACTGAAGCATGACTTTGGACCTCGCACCTCGGACCGGAATCATCGTTAGGCGTTTCAAAGAGCAACCCTCCATCATAAGAATGCTTGTCACCCTGGTCCTGGCTCTTTCTGCTCTCAGTGAGTGACCACGATGTGGACTTGACTATATAAGGCACCTTTCCCTTCTGATCATCGTACAAAGGTTGCTCTGCTGAACCTGGGCCCGGTAGTCAGGCTGTTCTCGCCGCTCCAAGCCAACTCCAATCAAACTTTAATTGGGGAAAATGCGAGAAATTCGTTCGGCCAAAGGACATGACATACGAAGCTGTTCCAAGCCCGCCTCTTGAATTATACTCTCTCAGTGTGTCTGGACCAATCAACAACCGAGTTGATCTCGTATTCTTCTCAGATGGGTGTGAGGTTGAATGCTCGGTCTTCCCTGTGAAAGTGCTTGATGCGACGTCTAGATATTTTGGAAGAACGTGACAAATTCATTGAAGACGCAGCTCGACTTGTTGACGATATATCCGCCAACCAAACTTTCGCTGCCGTCAAACCCCTCCTCAACTTCTGGGCAGCATTTTCACCAAGCAGAGAAGTTCGTTGCTTTCAACGTACAGAATGATCAACTGAATTATCCTCAAAAGAGTGGCATCGGTGAAGGCGGAGAGCCGAAAGAGTGAGTGAATCCCGCACTCGTGATACATATCTGATGACTTCAGCAACTATCAATTGCCCCCAATAGCACGCCGTTCGGCTTGTACCGAGACGGCACAGAACTCAGAGCAGTTTATTACAGCAAGCCCGAAGTCGCTAGAGCAGCCTGCGACTCCCTCGGAGATCAGTGTGACTATCCAATCCTGTTAGGTAATCCTGTATACCACATTGCCTTATAATCCTGCTAAAATTGCATAGGTAATGATCCCTACTACGGCGGTAAGCAATTCCGAAATGCATATCAACTCGTGGCCTCAATGAATCTTCCTAATAGGCTTGGGTGGCGATTTCACGTAAGACCACCGAATCATGCTATAGCCTCGTGCTTAAATACATGCTAGCGTGATAACATCATCGCTCAAAAATGGACCACTTGTCCTGCGCCACGAGCTGGGTCACTCAATCATTGGCGTTGGTGAAGAGTATGATGGTGGTTTCGCCTACTTTGGAGTCAATGCCTATCACGATTTGAATACCCCTGTCCCCTGGGCACATTGGCTTTCTTCGGGAGAAATACAAACTCCTCGAGTTCAGCGGTCCATAATGCCCCTACAAGTATATCCTTGGACGCTGCTCAACACTTCAACATCGTGGTCAACAACATTTATTTCGTCAGGCATATATGCACGATATCTTGTGAAATTCTCACTTTCGGGACTTCCGGAAGCTAGTGACCTCAAAGTTGAGCTAGACGGAATCGATCTCAATTGGATGCCGATGAAGGACATTGGTCTGGACCGCTGGCATTATGACATACCAAAGGACATGAGCTTGGATGGAGGTCTACATGAGATGAAGTTCACCCTTCTAAATCAGGAGAGGGAAGGTGTCGCTCAATTGTGTAGTGTGGAAGTACTAGAATTCGGGACGGAGGATGAGTATGTCATTCGCATGCACTGAAAAATATACTATGACTTATCACTATCAGGTTCATCTCCGTCCCAGGGAATTACGGAGTCTATCCAACGTTTGTATCACTGTTAATTATGTTTCAGCATCCATTAATCGTACCTCGTCTACTAGTTTTTCTGAAGACAACCAAACATCATACAGACCAACAAACGATGACTGCCTCATGCGCCTGGTTACCACCCCCGACTTCTGTAAAGTGTGCACCGAGGGCTTATGGCTCTCTCTCTTGCGTCGTGTCAACCTCATCGATGGGATAGAAGAAGGTTGTGAACAAGGAGTATCAAAACCAAGCGAAAGCTCAACTTCCGGATGGATAAAGACGCTTGATCTCAAACTGGTTCCACTTGCCCAGTTCCGTTTGCCCCAGCCACGGGTGAATGAGAGCTATACTATCAAGTGGTGGAAAGACCATGAGCTTCTCACGGAGTTTACTAATCATACGCGCCTCACGATTGATGGTCTAGATTCCATCGGGACATATACAATCAACGTCACTTTCGCCACTGACGAGGTGCGCGTGGACACAGACAACTTGTTGAGTTCAAGTTCTACCTATCAAATTTCGACTACTTGTGAATCTGATTCCGCATAACCCTGGTTGCACTTTGACTTCTGCCTGGATGAAATCGATGAAATTCATTTACATTTATAAGCAGTGTGAATAGAAAGCAATATCAAGGGAACAACAACGAATTTCGTCCAGGTCCACGTCATGGAGATCAGCTATCTATGATCCGGAGCTGAAACACAAGAGATGTGCCAGTTGAAGTTGACATGCAAATTGCTTTCAACCAATGAAGTATTGCGATTCAGCAAGGGCTGGAGTCCTTAGATAAGGATGGAGCCATCCCATCGTCGGAGCCATTTTCGGCGCTGTAAAGTGCTACATCACGAGCTGGATGGGTATGAGAACGAAGCAGTGTAAACGTGCGATACTTGATTGTGCTTCGAAAGTATCATGTTCGGACTACCATGCCGTACCTTCTAGCCCTGAGGCTTCGAGCGCCGTGTGTGAACGAAATCCTCAGAAGATGAACAAAGATCGAGCCCTTATTCAAGATCTGCAAGGTATAGCACATACGTGCCTGAGCAAAGCCGCCGAACCAGGAGGCAGTGTACGAGTATACAAGGTTTCACAAAACGCTGACTTACATGCTCCATCATGATGAACTGGATCAAACTTGGAGTCGGTGATACGCGGACTGGCGACAAGCAGTCGTACTTTGGCCGTACTTACTTCCTAGTGCATGTTTTCCTTTCCATCGAAGATTTAATCAATCACTTCCTCGTCATCAATCGGAACACTGCTGAGAGGGCGCCAGATTGCTGGCATTTTCCAGACGGAACATCCGATGAACCCGACCCCGCTATACCAGAAGGAGGTTATCATGAAAGCAGAAATGTATGGACGTTCAAGGGGGATTCAGGAACAATTCGATCCAAGACAGCGATATAATTGGTTTTGGAGAGTCAGCCACAGGAGTCCTCAACCTAAACTGATGTAAGAGGTGTTACCCAGCTTTTTCGGCGCATGTTGAGTACATGACGCCAGTCAAAATCTAAATTCTCTTGAAGTATAGGTGACGAGAGCAAGGCATCCGGAAAGGTGATCAAATCCCTCAGGAAGAATTGACAGCTCACCCTGAAGATTGCGAATATTATGTCAAACTATGATCCCTAGATATATCTCGTGCCGACATCGGACTCGACATCGTGCCATGTGCAGACAACGTTGGCTATTGTGGAACGAGTTATATTGCAAAAAAAAGTCCCAGAATAGATGGGAAACCCACAAAGTTGTGATTTAGCAAGCCTTGAAAGAGATTATGGCGAATGCTTTCGATCCCAGAAACCTAAGGCTATTGAGAGACCCTTGAGCATGTAGGCGATGAGGTCAAAGAAGATCAAGAAGCAACTCATTTACGCAGCAGTCGGTATATAAAGTGTTGTTCTGACAGACTATAAAAGGGATCTGTGAGGCCGATAAGCGGGGATCGCTCTCTCACGGGTCAGGATAAATTGTCTAGTTCGCCGCATTCTGGTGGCCGACACTTGCTTTGTGCCTTGTAGATCCCCGTTCATCCTTTCTTCTGGCCCATCTGGCTTTCAGGAGCTTCCTCATTGTGTCTGGTGGGCCGGGACGGTGAGTATGGCGAGTATGGCTCAAATACAGACTGTACGGTACCCAATGAACGGCCCGTCTTGGGACGAGGAAGTTGTGCCTGCTCTTAGGAAACGTACGATTCTGAACACACGCCAATTTCCACAGGCATGATTCTGACTATTCACGTCGTAGGCCTCGAAAATGAAAGCCGGACGCTTGCGAAGCGCATGTCGGCAGTGTCGCTGGCGGCCCAGGACGAACATTTCATCTCAATGCATACCGATTTGACGACGGCGACCACGTATATCAATGCAAAAGATACCCCTTCTTCTCCCTTTCTCCAGAGTAATGCTACTACGATGCGGAACCAATATCAGAAATCGTTACCTCGAACGTTGGACCGAATACCAGCAAACTCCCGACCGAACGGTGTAAATCCATCGAAAAGAAAGCTTTCGTCTCCTACTCCAGGCTCGGCGTCATATTCTCAGCGTTCAAGGACTTATTCCCAGCCATACATATCAGAAGTTCCCTATGGAACAGCCCCGCGCCCAAAGGCCAAAGGTAGCCCACATAGTAATAGTAAATCGTTGTATAGTCCCGATGTGCGGCCGACAAGAATACCGCAACCTACAGGGCGTTCACCTCCTCTTTCGGTGTCGACCAACGTTCCCAGTCAAGACCGTGTTCTCTCGTCTCCAGTGCCCAATGGTTACCATCAAAATACCACTATTACCCCCGCGTCACACTCTGCCTTTGCGGAAAATGGCCGGCGTACTCCTGCCGTCATTCCTCGTCCCTCTTTATCCGTAGACGTAAGCACAAACGCGGGTCTCGGCCTCCTGAACGAGCCTCCACCATTCAACCCTGCTTCCGCCTCGTCTTCCAAGACACCCTCACAACGGTCAGCCTCTCCGGACATTGAAGCTCCGCGGCCATCAACAGATTCCGAAGAACGCCCATTCGAACACTGGTATCGTGGTGAAGTCTCTCGTAATGGTGGTGTTGGCGAACTTCGAGTCGGCCGAAGGCAGGAAATGTTGGATATCGCGAACTATGGACACACGTTACGTGCACGGGAACGCGAGCGACGCGAAGTGGCAAGGACGAGAAGGAAACGAGCGGGCAGCGTGTCAGGGATTGGGGATAGTGACAGAGAAAGGGAAAGCCTGCGTCTTGATGACGAAGACGCAGGACGGGTTGGGAGAGTTCTAGACGAGGCGCCTTTGACAGATCTGGACGGGTCGGAAGGGGGAAATCACGATGATGAGGAAGTCTATGGTCATGGCGCGCGCGTCGAGGACGATGGCAACCATACTTGTAGACTGGATGATTATACCTTCAGCGAAGGTTTGAGCCATTCCACGTCGTATGGAACGACTTCGCCGCAGCAGGAAACCTCATGGACATCTTATGACACGCACTGCACCACACCAACACCTACCACCGTCCAATTTAGGCGGTCCGACTCCCGAAATGCCTCTGCCCGACCGTCAAGGATACCTGCACGTTCTCGTCAATCGTCCGAGTCGCGCGTCGTGACTCCGACGCCGAATATTCGTGGTACGAGTGAGCCTCCGACGCCTTCCTCGTCCCATACACCACCACCACAGTCCCGACAGCGCTCACAGCAAACAAAGGCCACACCAAACAAACGGGCTACCTCGAAGTCAAGGACACCGGCTGCGAAAACACGTGCAAAGGCAGTGGCGTCAAAGAAGGACTTAGATGAAGAAACAAGACGGAGAAGTGTAGCGCAGTACCCGACGCCGCCTGGAGATGAAGATGATGAGATGATGATTGATGCCATTCCTGAGTGGACCCAGCCGGTACAACATCAAGGTAACTGGGACGAGGTAAGTATTTTTTACCCCTTTGATGATGTTTCTCTCTTCATCCTGTTTCCATATAATAAAATGCTGATTTTTTTTACATGGGACAGGTAGTACTTCCCGTCGTAGCGCGTAAGAAAGGTCTAGACGAGCACTACCAGATAGCAGATGGAAGCCCTGCGCCGCGGATGATCAACACAGCACCTGCCCCTGTGCGTTTACTTGTCCTTCTCCAATACCTTGCCCTCTGACCTTCTATTTCACTTTTCTAGGCACCCGGTACCTTTGGCTACGATAGTTCAAAGTATCGGCGAACACGCATCGACGGTGAACCAGAGTCCATCCCCATGGACGAGTTCGGGCAGGCTCAACCTCAAGTTCCTGAACCACATCTTGAGAGACAGAAGCCTCCGGGATCCTTCGTTTACCAGGACGTCAACATCCACGATCAGACCCGACTTCCTGCTCGCACGGCGCCGTCTCCAGCACCGTTCTCGGACTATCCTGCTGGTCCTTCGACCAAGATCAACCCTTCGGCGTCCATTG
Source organism: Termitomyces bulborhizus (assembly GCA_017580835.1). Lineage (NCBI taxonomy): Eukaryota > Fungi > Basidiomycota > Agaricomycetes > Agaricales > Lyophyllaceae > Termitomyces > Termitomyces bulborhizus. Next base: position 65,291 of record JAGDQM010025276.1, on the reverse strand, counting down.
GTATGACCGCGGATCTGGAGAAACGGCCAAAGGTAACGCAACAACTACCTCACGATCGGGACGACGAAGGGGGCGGATGCTGCAAGTGTGTTATCATGTGAGCTGTCCATGGGGCTGATTGACCGGTTGCCTTCGCCGATTCTGTGGGGGTTGTTATATGATCCCTTCCACTCGTTCATTTTTTGGTTTTTGGATTGACATTTGTGCTGTCATTATTACGATCAACACCTTTCCTATTTTAATGCGTACCATACTACCCATCTTCTCCCTTATTATTCAACAGTTCTCTCGCTATGCTTCCTCCTTTCAATCAGGCAAATCCGTGACGAAAGACTATGCGTTTTTCGTTCTTAGTCATTCGTTTATCTCATTTTTTTCTGCATACGTACTGGATTGTACAATATATCATCCTCATTATGTTCCTTTGGAATGACGGAGTTTGCACTTTATGTGTGACAATGTGCAAGCGGTGGATGAAGTAGTTGGCTTTGAATCTATCGCTCAAAGCAGCCAAACAACCACCAATATAGGATTTTCAATTTCTTCCGTGTCGACGACATATTGCACTAATGGCCAAAACAGAACTCATTGACGAGCGGGTTTCTGTCGACCAGTGTAAGCTCGCTGTAGAGGCCCTCTATGCTTATGAAACCAAGAAGGAGAAGAAGCTGCAGGAGACTGAGCTATTACCCGGAAAAGAACCCAACATCTGGTTAAACATCGCTGTCAAGAAAATACCCTCAGGACTCAAATTTAAACCTGCGAAAATGTGAGTCAACTACTACACTACATGTCTTATACTGACATCGGAGGGTTAGTCCCATCGTCCACCCTCTAGTCGATCCAAGAACAACATCAATATGTCTGATCACGAAAGACCCACAACGAGAATACAAGGACCTCCTCGAGACACATAATATTAAGTTCATATCGAGAGTAGTTGGCATTCAGAAGCTGAGGGGTAAATTCAAACCTTTTGAGGCTCGGCGGATTCTTTTGAAAGAGAATGGTCTCTTCCTCGCCGACGACAGAGTGATTCCTTTATTGCCAAAACTTCTGGGTTCCAAGTGGTTTGAGGCAAAGAAGTAAGTTTCGATTCATCATTCATCTTCGTTCGCTCAGCGCGAACGGGTAATAGACAGCCGATCCCAGTCTGCTTGCAACGCAAGGATCTAAAAGGTGAACTGGAACGCGCCATTTCATCAACTTACATGAACCAAAATCAGGGCACTTGCACGTATGTTCGTCTCATGCTGAATTCTTCAGTATTTATATTATATCTTGATATAGCTCGGTAAAATTCGCTACCCTCTCTCACACTCCAGAGCAAATACTCGAAAACCTCAAGGTTGCTCTACCCGCAATCGCGAAACGCATTGCAAATGGCTGGGACAACATACAAGCTTTACACATTAAAACCAACTCCAGCGTCAGTCTACCGATATGGAGTTGTACACTTGATAAGGCCGACGGAGGACGATGGCCCGCCGCTGAAGTGGATCAAGAAGATTCCGATAATCCCAGCAAGTCGGAAAAACTTGATACCCCCAAAACGAAGGACAAACCGAAGAGTCAGAATAAAGGGAAGAAGAGGGCTCAGGACGAGACACTTAGTGAAAAACCGAGGAAAAAGGCGAAGGGTGTATCGGAGCAGCCGGTGACAGGGCCCGTAGAATCGACAACGACAGTGACACCAACCTCAGTAACAAGTGAGCTGAAGCAGAAGCGTAGCGGGGCTCCTGGAGAGAAGAAGAAAAGTAAAGTTAATGCAGTTGGAGCCAAGAGTGCGAAGGATCGGGTTCTTGGTAAGAAGGCGGTCCCATGAGATGTATAGTATCTATCTGTTCTCCCTCGGAATCTTACAATAATAAGAGACAACCTAGTTGTCAGGATTTAGCCTAAACGATTGATTTACCATTTGGTCAAGGAGGTGTGGGTTCAATTCAAATTTTCTTATTGAATTGACAGCCGTCATAGCCGAAAGTTTCAAACTCCGACGCCTCAAATTCGAAGTGAAAACAATGGGCAAGCGACAAGTTTGAATGCATAGTTTTGGACCTACAGAATCATGCACTCATTACGCTGAATATCTCGAGTGAATCAAACTCTGACTACGCGTTTACGTACTGCCTTCGGGCGAGCTGACATCTCGGAGATCATTTGTCTTTTCTCCCCAGCAAAGGTCTACATTACCAGGCATGTGATATGGGTGCCTGTTTCTCGGCGGCAAGAATACCATTTGATCCGGGTCAACCACACTACCGACGGGCCATACATATAGAAGTTTAGAAATGGCGTCTTCTCCAAATCCACACCAAACTTGCCACGATGAGCGCCACCACATCAACTAAGCTTCGTATCGCCCATCCGGAGGAGCCAAACTGTGCGATTGTTGGTATCCTAGAACAACATTCGCCGTCTACCCCGACCCAGGGACGGAAGCTGGCCTTGGTAGGTTACTCCAGTGTTCAATTTGACGATCTCAAGCGCCGTTGATCGTTCTAATATCAAAGATCTTACATGGGACAATGGGGTACGTCGACTTTTTACCCCTCCAATACAAGGAGCACTCAGAAGTAAAATGAAAGTAACGCCACCATCTCAGGCATAAAAACTACCTGTTTCAAAAGCGTCTCGCGTTGAAGTTGCCATTGGACTCTTTTCGCTTCGACTTTCGGTCCGTAACATTTTGATTGAAACAATGGTACAAGACGCTGATTGGATTGTTTTCGTTCTTTTCTATCTGAACAGAGGAAATCATGAAACTCCGGGCACATGGCGCCAAGGTGCCATGGCGGACGACATAGTGGACATCAACGTTGTTGTGGAGTATCTAAAGTCCACATACGGGTATGTGATCGACCTAGTGGTAGGCCACTCCCGTGGCGCCATGACTGCCATACGTTGGATCTGTACCACCGATGAGGGTAGAAACATATCTGGTTTTGTTAATGTCTCGGGACGATATCGAATGTCTGTAAGTTAACTTGTATTCTTCCCCATATTCAGTGATTTTGAAACTACTTGTGATATCTTCAGAAACTACTCGGTAACACAACAATTCTCGCATCGTTTTCACGCTATCCTAAATCAGTCGTTCTTAGAGTCGCCTGCGGCTACGGCCTGGAGGGCAAGTATCAAGGAACGCGGTTATTATGATTGGAATGTTACTGTTGCCAGGAAACCAGTGACTGTAAAGATCTTCCCTGAAGACCTGGAAACGACTGCGAAATGGGATACGTCAATTGTTTGGGATCAGTTTCCACAAAACGTGGACGTATTGACGTTGCATGGCCTTGCGGATAAGTCTGTCCCTCCGTAAGTTGATCGTTTATCATGTAGCCCTTCGGAACTGATCATTGATGTTTAAACAGTTACGACGCAATGATTTTTACGCGTGCTTTCAGCGGCAGGACACTAGGGACCCATGTTCTTAATATGATCGAAGATGCCGATCATAATTTCACTGGGCGTCAGGATGAAGTTGTATCTGCAATTCTCGATTGGTGGGCTGCGAAGGAACGAGGGGAACTCAAGACAAGTGTTTGGGTTAAGAAGGAGGTCCTTGTGGCCAGGCTGTGATTATTAGATTTTTCCGTCTTCATTTGACTTCGAACTGGGTGTCGCACCCTGTATCAAGTAATTACTTCAATGGAATTAATACTTTGTACCCGCTTGCGCCTCATGTTCTAATCCAACGTTAGCTAATGCTTGAATTACAACTCTGGTTCATTCGAGAATGCTCCTGATGGATCACAAATGAATCACTTTCGCTTTCCCTTGTTTCTAGATTCATACATAGCTTCACGAACAGGAATAAATATTCTGACTACGACTGTAGTTGATGAGCTACGTAAATCAATACGGTTGTTGTGTTCTAAATTGTAGGAATGGAGGAATTGCATATCCAAATGAGTAAGTTGTGGAGAAAGAAGGACATCGATGAGAAAAGGCTTTGGCGGCGATTGCAAATGAAGGCCGGTTAGTGTATTTTCCAGAGAGCGAGCTTGTGAGGTTGTTCTAGGATTTATGGTGCGTCTCGATGGGGAGCAGAGGAATGCGCGTTGGTCATGCAGCCTGCCTCCAAAGGAGGATGACGATAGGCATATGAGTGTCGCTCTGGTTTTAAAAGAATACGGCGCCCTGGGAGGAAGCTCCCCCACTGATGCCTGATTGTGAACCTCCGGTCCCAGTCTTGACGTCTCCGTTGTTAGATTGACTACTCATAGCGCGTAGTAGTATGGGAGGGCGAATGGGTAGATAAGATGCGTAGTCGACTTGTCGTCGTTGAGTGTTATGTACGAAGGAGAGTCTCTGAAGGTTGTGGTTTCATAGCGTTCAAGAGTCATCTTTATAGGAGAACCCCAACGGCACAGCTGTGGCACCGGTGACCATCATTGACTCAAATTGGAAAGGGACGGACGATTCCGTTACGAACCCACGACGAACCAAATATGTCGACGGGTAAGAGATCAAAACTATGGATCTTTAAGATGGCATATCAAAAAAATTTCATAAACTTGGAAAGGTGTGAGCAAACATATGGAGCTAACGTAGAAAAGGTAAGACGGACGTAACGTCCCTGACCCTGGCTTACCTCATTTGGTCAATCAGGGTTTGAATGAAACTCCAAAACTTGGGCAGCCTGATGGTGGCCAACACTGAGTCAAGAGTCCCGGTCAACAGTAATCCATCACCGTCACAAACGGCCTTCAGCTTAACTCAACCCCCAACCTGACTCATCCTGAGCGCTTTCTTGTCACGTTGGGCAAAAAAAGTCTTTGCTTTCCTAGTATCATTGAAAGGCATATTCTTGTTCTGTTCATCGTCCCGCCCTGTCTACGGATCGATGCTGCAGCATGGATACAAAGTAGTAGTATGCGGTGCTCAACTGGCAAATGTTCTAGAGACATCGCGCTATTTCTTGATTATATCTCCAGAGTGTAAAAAACTAAGCGACATCGGACTATTGTCATATACTATAGTATTGTACGTGATGACCAGTACAATGCTCTGCGCAACCCGAGAAATAAATGAAATATCTTAGATACATGTGTAACCCCCCCCCCCTGTAGACTTTTCTGTCCGTCACAAATTCGCCATTGTCCGAGTTCCCATATCACCTGCTGAACTATTGGATCATTATCATCGATCCTGAACAAGAAAGTGGGATTATTATTATACTGTACCATCTGCAACTTATGGCACAGGAATTCTACATGCAGGTAATGGGCGTCGGTTGGATCATATGTCAAATCGACAGCGATGTTTTCTATTTCTCTGTCGCGTCATGGACGGTAGCCAAGTAAGGTCACGACCTGACTTGGAACACTTTCGCAAGCGTATTTTGTTTTGCGACCCTTAGGAAACTGTCATAGATTTGTCGGCCTCATTTCACTGTCAAATGTCCTGTCATTTGTTCCCGAAAATCACTGGAGACATCATTGTTATGAGGGAGGTATTACTCTTGTATCTTAGGAGATTCTTGTCCGTTCGTGTGGGAATAGCATTCCCACCGGACGATCCCGAATACTATCATCACTGCGATGTATCCGGTCCTCTATGCGCTAAGGAACCTTGAGTTTTTAGTATTCTTCCTTGGCCTGCATCTAAAGTTGGGTTACCGGTTCACTTCGAGATTTCTGATTGACCCATATTTACAATGTATTGAGAATCTCATTTTGCCGTTTCCAAAGGATCGAAGATCGAAACGTTCTTGTCGTGCGAGATCGGCACTTACGAAAGGTAACACATCTCACATTTCTCTTCGAGCGCTGTCCCTTTACTCAAAAAAGAAAAAAGCAACATATGAGTATCGGGAGCACAAAGAAGTCTGTATAGCCAGCTCTTTTGGAATACGATCGGGTTTCGAGCCTGAAGGAAGACAGGCAACCGGGTCGGCAAGATCTGCGCTCAGAGAGTCCTGGTGATAACGGCCATCACGCCAAGCGAGACATCAAAGCGAGAACCATCTTTGCCGGTTTAATTGTAGATTACCGTTGGCTTATGTTTAGCGCTCCTCTCGGCCGCGAAACGTGCGTATAATTGAAGAAGTTTTCAAGATCAGATTGAACTCGTAAGTTGCTGGAACAAAATTGGAAGAAACGGCGAAGGCCGGTCTCATGACATGCGAGTAACTGTCTCGTGACAAGGAGAAAGCCGAAAGTAATGCTGGACTCAAAGACGGATGTTTTTACTGTCTGACACTGAAGACGTTATCGCGTTGTGCTGTCAAGTTGAGAAGGGATGCACCGCTCAGTCTCCATCAGTCATTCAATTTGTTGAAGGGACAATTGTATTGACGGGCCTCAATCATTATATGGTAATTGTAATTCAAGTAATTCAATACGCCTGACAAGGTATCAATGATCAAGGAGGTGAATTTAGAAAAGAGTAACTGGTCAAATGAAACTCATATATTGTATGTTTAAAGCCACATTCTTACTCGTATAAATGATATTTCCGTTCACTAATTGAGGTCGATGATTACATATGAGCATAAGATATTTCCGACTTAGACGACTTCGATAATGATTTTACCACTGTTGTTGTGTGAAGGGTGAGTGGACGGATGTGGGTAACCAGATGAATCATCACCTGTTCGCATTGCTTTGCATTTCACGGTGCGCGTTTTGTATATCAGTCCACGGATAGACCTGGAACAAGTAGGTATCAGAGACAAAATAAATACGAAGGAGAAAATGTCAGACCTTATGAATATAGACTCTGATTGGGCCTGGTCCTTGTGGTCCAGTTATGTACTCTAGAACTTCACGTCCAAAGCTTTAGGGGTGGATGGGCGTGAGGAATAGATACATTCAAAAGAGGCATACCGATCAATCAAGTCAGCCTGATATGGAACAGAGCGCGATCTCAGAGTTGAACCCTGAATACGAAGCCGTTTGTATAATATCGGCGAGAGGTCCACATCAACTTGAGAGCCTGTTCTTCCCATAAGGGACAAAAAAAACGCTGGGATGAAAAGCCTACCGCTGAGCAAGGCAAGTATGGTCATATGGCCATCGACGGCTAAACTTTCGATGTTCCGTTTCCAATGAGTTTTGCCAACGAAATCAACGACAACATCAACACCCTTATTATCAGTCGCCCTTTTCACGGTCTCAGAGAAGTCTTCTGTCTCATAATTAGCAACATGTGTGGGTCCCAAAGGCAAGTTGAGAAGCCAGTCAAGTTTCTCTTTCGTTGACGCCGTTGCAGTGACAGTCTTCCTGAAATTGATTTGATCAGTTTCACTGAATGGAAGACTTCGACAAGATACTCGAGCTCACGCTCCATAGAGTCGAGCCATTTGGATGGCCGTTACTCCGACACCTGATGCAGCAGCATGGACGAGCACATTCCCACCTTTTTTGAGTTCAGCACTTAGAACGAGCGCCTGAAATGCTATGCTAAAGATGAGAATCGCAAGTTGAACTGAAAACGACTATTGATTGACCAGTCAGAAAGTTCTCCGGAATACTCGCAGCCTCAGTCCAGGACAGATGACTCGGTTTGCGTAAGATATGAGACGATGGCAGAACGATGTATTCTGCATATGCCCCCTGAGTCACGGATCAGATGTCTATCGCGTCATATACCCCATATGTAGCGAGGGACCTACCCCTCCCGCTAATCCCAGGACCTCGTCATTGACTTTCCAATCTGAAACGTTTGCGCCCAGGGCAGATATGTGACCGGAGAACTCTACTCCTAGAATAGCCGATGATCCCGCAGGAGGTGGATACTTCCCTTCACGTTGTAATATATCCATGCGATTAAGGCCAAACGCCTTGATCTACATCTGATGTCAGGATACACTTGGTGGTTATGGTGAAGCTAGATACACGCCTTGACGAGTACCTGTCCTGGTCCCAGAGTCGGGGTAGGTGCTTCGCCAAGATAGAGGTTCTCCACAGGACCTTTGCCGTCTCTGATAAGGATAGCGCGCATCGCAATGTGTTCCTAGTATTAGTAAGTAGGTAAGAGGTGATGAGTGAATACTCCAAGTGTTGGTAAGCTGGTAAATTCAGCACTTGTTAGAAGTCACATGTTAACCAATGAGCCATCAGTTCTACATTTTCTCGACGGTCTTGTGAAACAAGCCAATCTATAACCAGGCATTTCGGACGTCCAAGCAGTTTGCCCTGTCAGTGTCATGACATGTGTTGAGTCACAGGAGGAGTAGATTGAAACGTTATTCAAAACAACTTTTTCAGCCTTGGCGCTCAATACAGGCCGCGCAGAGAGTGGAAATCACTGTTGATGATCATAGGGACACAACCGAGTCGCAACCCGACCGTTCAATAGTCCCACACTGATCATCTCCGAAGGCGCAAAGTTCCGAGTTTGCATCCCCAACCTTCGACAATTGATGGTAAGGCTGCAAGGTATAAGAGGAGACGCCCATAATATGATGCTATGTGGAATGGCAAGCTGTCTGTCACCGAAAACTAATTTGAGATACGGACGACCTATGTAGTGGTGTCTGTAGATGAGGCTGTAGTTCATTCACATGTTATCCGGAGAGTAATTCCCCGATCAATGAACTGCTTCTCACACCATTAAGCCCAGGATGGCAGTTCAACTAGAGGAAGGCCGGAAAAATGAATGGTATAGATAAATATATCAAATCGAGTTCGCAATTCTCAAGTAAAACTTGGGCACCTCGTCCACGTGACAAAGTTTCCCATGATGGTTACTATAAAAATTTTATTCGAACAGCCGAACAACCACAAGTGGCCTGTATTATCTCGTTCTCACAAGGTGGGTATCCATCTGCTTTTGTCTGTTGGGATGAATATTCGCTATGGTCCGTGTTTCCAAGAAGCGATTAGACACCGCTGCCTTAACATGCCGATAGCCAATACCTAGCTTTCTGATCTTTCCTTGTGACACGTTGAAAACGGGTTCTGACAAAATATTTTCTCGCAGGCGTCAATCTTTTTCTGTTTTCCGAATACTATTCTATAACGTAATGCGTGAAGGTGAGTGGTGTTGTGCCATTTTAGTCAATTCGTACCAAACACACGATGACGCATGCTATGGTCCGTGTTTCCAAGAAGCGACTAGACACCGCTGCTCAAATATGCCGACACCTTTTACCTAGCTCTCTGATATCTCATTTTTTCCGCAGAGTGATTGATGACTGACTGGTCTCAGTAGGAATCCTTGTACAGTAGTATCTTTCTTCCGTTGTCCTTGTATATCATCGCAAATGCTAAGATCTCAGATGGTGACTTTGAACAAATTTGGCCTTTGAGTATCACGCTTTTTCTTGTCACTCACCAGCTCTTCTTTTTCCTTGATCGAAGCTTTATGGGAATTGAATCGTGGACTATTTTCTCTATACTTCCGGCGTCGACCCACACTTGCCCCGCATGGTGATTTGAGTATCGCTTGTCCATCTCGATCATCGGTTATCTGCGGCGCCGATTTGTTTGGGGCCGTTGTTTTCGCTCGGTGCAAATTAGTATCCCTTATCTGTTGTTCTCATCTTCCTTTCAAGGAGGGGTCAGGCTTTAGTAGCAGAGGTTTTTCAGATGAGAAGGTGTAAAGAAACTCACAACCGGAACAGGCCAACAGAGAATTGTAAGATGTTGGCGTCGCAAGATTGATCGGTACTCTTGATATCCGGGAAATCTGAATGGAATCCTAGTTGGCCAGTATCCAATTTGAATGAAATTCGTTCCTGTGTCATGTCCTGACAAAGTTCTCTTGCCGGTCTGCGTGAGCTGTGTGGTACGTTAGACGATTCATTCGACCCGCCCTGTCCTCTTTGTTGCTGACTTGACCTCTGGCTGAATGTGTATAGGGCCCTTGGGTGGACATGAATGCCCGATGCAACCAGATGGTCGTTGGATGGTCCCGTTCAGTCCGTTCAGAGTTTTCAACATAGGAGGCTCAGCTACAAACAAGGCTTTGATGCGGATTTCAATGTAGTGCCTTGGTGAACAGAACCTTCCGACCATTCTGCATGAAAACAACTCTGGCAACCAACCAAACGGTATCAGAGGCTAGCATCCATCTAGTTTACGAGTTACCTGTGGGCTTTGAAACCATCTTCCATACCGACGAATCACATCCAGACCTTTGGGGAGGTATCAACCCCTTGGCAGCCTGAGTTAGGCTTTTTGATTATTCACAGACGTCGACGGTGCAAAATCGCGAGCCTCACGTGTAATTTTCAAAGACGCAACGCAAGATACATGTTGAATGGCAACCAGGTCACATCAATGTCACCACGCGTCCTTCAATGCAAACTTTGTAATGAAGTACTCCACGTTCTACGGTAAAATGATAATTTGATGTTATCGCAGTAGATTTAATGCTGAGGTGTTAATCTGTGACATTTTTGGTATCCCACAAAAGAGGCTATCGCCTCAGTAGTACTCGCTTGCCTCTGTTCAATGACACGTGTACTGGGACATCTAGCAGTCTTTCGCAGATGTGTACAGAGATGAGCTTCAGATCAAGTCATCATAGTTTTAGAACATGGATCCGTAATTTTCAGAAGGCTTACTGTGGCAACAACTTGAACAGAATGGCACATCCACTGTGGTGACCAATGGGAATCTACTGGTATGCTAAATCTTCAATCAAAACAGAGTACTAACCTGACATCGCTCTAGATGCCTGGCTTCCCGCTGGGGATCGACAAACAAGTTGGGCTCTGGTTGTGCACAGGATGGCAACCCGAAGGACCAGAGTACGGAGTAGAGCAAAGTAAAAATCTCTCTTTCCCGGACTTGAATTTGAGTAGACGACCCACCCTTACTCTCGTAATATGCAGAACAGCGAAATAAATGTATCGAGAAGTGAGGAAGTTGATACTGGCGAGCCCATTTAACCCACATCTGTTTGATGCAACCAACTGCTTGCGCTGATGACTGTCACAATACAATCTATGCCAATGGAAAGTATGCCAGTGAGTATCACATGCGGTAGTAAAAGAAAAACAAATTGAATCTATGAATGGAGGATAGTCTTTTGATGTGGCACCTCAAACGGTATGGGAGTTACTGTACGCAAAGCACGCGCAGAAACCGCCGAGTATGTGTGGCACTGGACCCTACTTTAATCTTATAAGATTATACTATAACTCTGAAAAACTGGACCTGGGTTATAACGCACCTGAGGTTCCACATACATCAGATACGTGATGCTTCCGAGGCCCGAGAATAGCCATGAAACCCCGACCACGGCAGGGGTCGGTCTGTGCTTCAAGTTTATTGAAAGTCGAGGAAGCACTTCATGAACAGTTAGTGGAGGATAGCTAGCTTCTTTACCGAAAATTACTCGGACCTCCGAGTCAGATTAGAGACAGCTGAAAGAACCTTTTGATGAATGATTTTTCAAGGTGCTTATCTTGGAAAACTTGATTCCTGCTGAAGAGGTCATGCAAGGTACAACTTTCTTTGCTATCGCGGCCAGACCAGATGTCAGTGCGTCAACGTTCAGAAACGGGACCGCCGACATCGTGCTGGCGTGAGATACGCCAGCGAACAAATTTATGACTTGTTAATGACAATAGGGACGGCAACGTTCAGTTATCATTTTAACTAGCTCAGCGCTGATGAGATCTAGAAGTATCCATTTATTAAACTTGAAACCCAATTACAGGAGGCCCGCTGTCACACACGACAAACCGGCAGGATGATAGAATAATATAGGTACACCCAGGCAACGCGATGCGCCACAGCAAACCAGTTTATATGGAGATCACTGCCTAATTTTCCTGGCGAAGTATCTCGACTCAGATAGAACAAATATTTAGATATCGTACCTGACCGGGCAAAGAATTTATTTGTGCAAGGACAAGGTTAATATAAAACAAATACAGTATATCTCATACATTTCGCCAGGACCAGATAATCTATCCCTGTACTGCTTTCAGTTGAGCCTGTTTTGAGCAGATGAGTATACGACAATCGAAGACAGCGATTAGGGAGCAACATACAAGAAATGTAGTCGAACTTGCTGGACATCCAACGCCAGGTCCCTTGAGATTCTGCAACGTTACAAGGGCAGCATTGATGCGCGCCGCCTTTGATGCGTTTGAGTTGTCGGTGGGGAAAGTCAGCTGAACGGAAGGGTTATTTACAACATGTCCTGCAGCGACATTGGCATTCAACGACTACTTGCAAGTAAGGTTATCAGAGATCTTCGAGCAGGGAAAATATAAGAGACACACGGCGACAAAGGTATCACGGTCTGGAGGGCAGGAACAGGGTACTTTGACTACTTGACCGGCATTATTGGTAATACCATCGCAATCGCCGGTGCCAGTGGGGTTGAGACCCGCTGCATGTCCAAATTCTGGCACAAGGGCGACGTCGAAACCACCACTAGTTGGCGCAGGGGAAGAGACAGACGTTGAAACGGGTGTAGGTATGGATGAGGCAGCTGCTGTACCATCTTGAATCGCCTTTTGCTGAGCGAGGAAGGTGGTCGATGCAGCTGGGCAACCCTTTCCTGGGCCATTGAGATTTTGCAGTGTCACTAGAGCAGTTTGCAGTCGCGCAAGCTGAGAATCCTTAGAGTGATCCTCGGGGAAGGAAACCTTGACAGAAGGATTGTTCACGACGAACCCAGCAGCGACGTTTGTTTCGAGAGACTAGGACGATTATATTCAGCATGTAAACGGGAAGGGATGATTGGGCTTTACCTGGACAAAGGTATCCCTGTCTGGAGGGCAAGAACAAGGAATCTTAACGACCTGCCCAGCGGCATTGGTAGTGCCGTCGCAATCCCCAGTACCGGTAGGGTCGACACCAGGAATAACTCCAAATTCAGGCACCAAAGACGTGTCAATTCCGCTGGACCTTGGCTTGAGGGCTGATGGTGTAACTGAAGGTGAAAAATGGACAACTGTGTCCCCTTGAATGACCTTTTGTTGCACAAGGAAAGTTGTAGAAGCAGCAGGACAGCCTTTCCCAGGACCATCAAGATTTTGCAGCGTCACGATGGCAGCTTGCAACCGGGCAAGCTGGGAGTCCTTTGAATCGTCTGAGGGGAAAGTAACGGATACTGAATGATTATTGACAACTTTCCCAGCATTGACGTTAGCATTCAGTGACTGAATTCAGGCATGAAATGAGTTTATATAGGGCGCAGGTGAACAATCGAGTCGCACCTGGAGGAAGGAGGCTCTGTCCGGAGGGCAAGAACAAGGAATCTTAACAACGTTTCCAGCAGGACCTACTATCCCGTCACAGTCTCCCGTTTCGGTGGGGTTCACACCAGCAGTCACTCCAAACTCCGGCACGAGAGCTGGATCGACATCGCGCTTCAATGGGACTGCAGAGACTAAGCAAGCAGCAGCAATAACAGGGGCGATATAGAGAGAAAACTTCATGACTCTGTTTCAGGAAATTGGACCGAAGTTT
>JAGDQM010025276.1:0-51617 GCA_017580835.1 Termitomyces bulborhizus | reverse complement strand
TTTGATGCCGATTTTGATGCATGACGGTATAACCACTTATGGACTGCCCTTGAGCCTTGGTCCGATTCAGTCTTCATGACAACAATTGAAGTCTTCAATTCGAAGTGTTTGGAGAACCTGAAAAACTCAGTAGTTTCACTGCTGTGATCAAAATTGCTCGAGATGTGGGTTTCAAGAGCAGGTTGTCGGACATACACATTGTTCTTGAAGTGAAGAGAGTATCATCAAGAAGGTCGTTCTGACCTCTTCGAGAAACTATTGATTCCTGTTGTAGACAGGCTTCCATGCCTATTCGACATGGTAACGAACACTTCGGACCAAGTTTGGCCTGCCATCTGCCTTTGCCAGCGAAGCTGGGCTTCAATGATTCCTCCTCGTGCACATGCAGCGTGTGATGGTCGGCTATTGTGCACCGTAATGGCTCCATTCGAACAATAAAGTAGTTTCACGGCTGTTGCGCTGCATGAGATCGCCTGCATGTCGTTTTCGCTTGAAGTCCACCATGTAGCCAATTCAGTATCAAGGATCGAGGTCTCTCAAAAATGCCCACGGTGACTCTGTGTAAGTTGAAGTATCACAGCTTCCGGTAGTGAGGGAACGAGTCATCCAGGCTTTAGTGCGACCAGTAACATCACATCCAAAATCATTCAAGTGACATTATAAGATGACTTGTGAGCAATGCGTTCGACTTCCAGGGACTTGGCGGGGAAGGAAGTTGTTGGAGATTTGATGATTCGTGACCGGTCACTTGAACGAAGAATGGCATTCTTTATATGCATATCAATATCGTGGATGTACTCAAGCGCTAACGAACGAGCAAAGATATTGTTCATCTTGTTACAAGCCTGCTCTGGATATTTGTTGGCTAGTATTACGAGCCTTGTAGGAATTCTTCAGAGATTTCGCGAGGTGACGGTGGCGTAAACTCAGCGCAAAAGTGAATGATGCATTTATGGAAGAGGCAAGAGGTGTGTTAATTATTATAATCTGCTGATATTGGCCGGACGGTCGTCAGGAAGATGTGAACGGGGACAAAGTGACGCCACCTGAAATTGGTGGAGTAGCGTGTTGGTAGAGATATGTACATATCGAGAGAATCGGACCGTACTGGGCACTTTGTGGGAAGCATACAACAGAAGGGTTGTAAATAGTACTCGACTTTAAGAACAGGGAAATAAGGAGCACTCTGCTGATACGCTGTACGGCAAAGCGTCGCCTTGTTCGGCTTACAATATCTTGGTTTCAATATATGCCATGGGTCTTCTACAAGAACACCGCGTAACGTACAACTCAGAAATTCGACTTCCAAGTAGACGACAAATAAACATACATGGTAACCATTTTTGGTCTCATTAAATCAAGTCCGTTTGTGGTGTTATTCTCACCTAGTCATACTGAGCAAGCCCCTCCTTCATATACTCCTCGAATAAGGCTTTGTAGTTAGGGTGCCAACGACTCAACGCAGGTCGGCCTTCGACGATGTCTCCCGCACTCCACATAATCCTTAGCTGATCTATCTCGTGCCTCGTCTCGTTATCGGGCACGAGAATGTAAAAATCACCCAGACGGACACGATCAAGCATGAAGAGCACTGTCTCCTCGGCGGTCCATGCACCCTTCGGCTTGACAGCACTGTCACTGGCGCCCGTAAGTCCGGTGTAGGTCCATCCCGGGCTGTACCAGAAGCATGAATTTTCGTATCAAAATGGAGCGGCGAGGAACGTACACAAACAGATGTGCCGTCACATTACTGTCGGGCTGATTGCGCAGTTCGTAAGCAAGGCCTTCCGTGAGGCTCTTTACAGCGGCTTTCGTTGCATTGTACGCCGCATTGCCACTATAGGAACACGTGAGAACTCTTACGTCGAAGAAATGATATTTTGACATACGGAGGATTTGTGATACCTTGCTTCGAACCAGTGTTGATGATCATAGCGGGATTCTCTTGGTGTAGCATCGACTGCGCCAAGTTAGTCCACGGTGCAAATCACGCGACAATAGTAGGACTCACGGGAACGAAAGTTTGCTGTACATTGACAACACTGTGACAAGTTGAACAGATTAGATCAAACGGCGCAAGATCCGCGAGATACGAACCCAAACAAGTTGACGTCAAAGACCTTGTGCCACGCATCTAGGCCTTCCCAAGACGTGCCCTTGGCAGCAACGCCAGCATTGTTCATCAGTACCGAAACCTGGATGAGTGTGAGTAACAAACATCAGGTGATTGGTGTTGTGGGTGCTATAGGCAGGCAAAGAGGTGAAGAACGGGAGTGGATGTTATCAAGAGAACCCGTGGCGCGGGTGTGGACCAAACGCAATGATCCTCACCTCACCCCAAGTCTCATAGACTCGGTCCCTCAGTCTGACAACCTGGTTGAGCTGAGATACATCAGTGGGGACGACCAAGACGTTCGCCTCTCCAATCTGATCAACAAGCAATTTCCCAAGCTCTGCAAGCTTGTCCTCAGTGACATCTGCAATGGCAACTTTCAGATTCAACCTTCAAGATCAATCAGACATGGTGAACATCCATCAACTGTTCCAGAACTCACTTTGCAAACTCCAATGCAGCAGCTTTGCCGATGCCGCTGGCGGCACCGGTGATAACGGCAACGCGACCTGCATGTATGACAGGATGGAGCTCGTCGGCGACTGACATGGGATCGATTGTGTACGAGGAGCCAGCGTAGAGAGAGGGGCGCATGGGGGACGTGCCAGCGCTCCTCGATCTGCGTTCAGTAGCGGGCATCATAGCGGACGTATGAGAGGAGAAGAGAAAGAAAGAAAGAGAGAAGTAGAGGGCTCAGGAACTCGTTGGAGCCTTCTTATATATGTTCGCGAATCGCAGAAGTGATCGTTGTTGTTTTGATCACGCAACGTTCGATCCCCGGCCGGCCGGAACGCCGTCAACGCGTCAACCCCCTTCAGGGAAAGACGAGGGCGCGACGTCGGGCATACAAAGGTCAGGCATTTTATCCGCATGCATGGCTCAAGACAGCAAGCAAAAATATTTGCTTGATATAATTATTGAGAGAGGGTAGTAGTCGAGTCATACATATAGAGAACACAATAAACCATCAAAGGTGGTCTGCAAAGAAAATAGATAATATATGAAAGAAGAGGGGTGGGCATACATAGTAAAGGATATGGAAGCGGTGCAGAGAGAAAGGGGCTGAATGGAGATGGTATACAGGCCGATCAGCCAAAATTCGTTAGAACCTTATAAGTTCAAGGAGACTTGGGCGTAGCACTTGTATGAGGTACACCGCTCGTTGGTCCGTCATCCATTTCCATCTTCTTCCTCACAAGATCGAACGTCTTCAACATCTTCCTCCTGGCTCCGAGCGCGGCAACACCCTTCGCCTCCAGGGCCGCCTCATCCATGACAACCATATCTTGCCATTTGCAACCCTCAAAGTTAGGTGTGTATTTATGTAACCGCAAGCTCCTAAGCCACGCCGGTATGTCGTTCAGCAACGCCGGATCGACATCGTCCTCTGCCTTGGGCGTACTGCCATCCGCACGGCTACCAGCGGAGGATGTACTTTTGAGTCCGGGCGAACGACCACTCGAAGGACCGCGGCGGCCATTTAGACCTGCAGAAACCGGCTGCATTCCTATCCAATTGGGTTGACCGAATCCAGTGGCTGCCAGCTGCGCCGCGAGCAGTTGCTCGGGCGTAAGCCCCATATTAAGCATGTTCATGTTGAATGGGCTCATCGAGGCCATACCAGCGAGCCCGGGAATACCCATGCCAAGGTTCGGGCTTGCCATGCCCATGTTGAACGGCATTCCGAGACCATTCAATCCAGTAAGATTGAGATTCCCATTGTCGTCATTACCACCGAACCGGTTCGAGGACGTAGTAGAGAGCGCCGGGCTCCTTGCCTGCGACCATCCTCCTGGTCCACCACCAAATCCGTTATTATTGTTTCCACCGACATTACGGGTGACTCCACCGCGACCTTGGGTTGGAGTTTGCCCGATTAAATTACCATTATCGTCATATACATTCAATTGGGAGTTGTTGTCGCTCCTGCCATCAGCACTCACGGGCTTCGCGCGGCGATGGATGGTAGGATCGCCCATACGCGGCACACCAGGAGTGGCGCTCTTGGAAGACCAGTCGCTTAACTTGTTTGCGGCAGCGTCCAAATTTTGAGGACGGGTGTCATTCTTGAACATGGGAATCAAGGGCGTGTTGACCATGCTAGCCCAGCTATCATTGGTAGGCACCGTGACTTCTCCACTACCAACCGCACCAGGCCTTGGCGATAATCCACCCGTAAACTCGGTGCTCTTGGGACGAGAAACGGTGACTTCTTGAGCTGTAGTATTCTGCTCGGACACCTGGCCAAGCTGAGACCCAGAAGTCCAGGCAGGACGTCCGTCAATGTTACCGGTGGTGAGGACGGGGGCTGAGATACGGTGGGGGTGAGCGGCGGCGCTGCTGGCTTTCAGTTTGGCCCTCTGTTGGGCCAGAGTTGCAGCCGCATCATTGCTACTCGGAGTGGCAGCGGACTCAGGTGATAAGAAATTAGAAGTACTGTCTAAAGCTAGAGAAGAACGATTCCCCGGTGTAAAGTTGCGCATTGTTGGGGAAGCGGGCAAGCCTGATTTAAGACCGGGAGACTTGATAGTTGCAAGCTTAGCTTCCATCTGGCTTTGCATAGAACCTGAAGAGCTGTTAACGAAGCTCACTCGTAGAAAGAGAATGACAACATACCTCCAATCTGCGGGCTGAGAAGCGCCGTCATGGGATCAGACTTGGACATCTGAGTAAGAACGGTGATAAAGAATCGTATTTGAACTTGGGTTGAATGCTGAAGAAGACTGTAAAGGGCGGCTGTGCGCTCAGCTTCTGAAAGAACCTTGAACCCTAAGTATAATCAACGACGTGACGGTGAGTAGGAATTGTTGACTGCCTTACATTGCTCGATAGCACTGAGCTCTTCTTTGAAGTTAACGTCCAGCGAAGCGGCAGCCATCTCTTCCTACATAGTGGTTCAGATCGAGTGTCTTGGCAGTCTAAGATCACCTACGAGAGTAGTTTCGTAATTCTGAAGAGAGTCAAACCACTGTTCGATAGCATCCGCTGTTGATAACAATGAATTAGAATTGAGTTTTTTGCTGGTCGGAGGAGCGATTTACCCTCGGGGCTTTGAAACATGCCCGCACCATTGCCAAGAAGCTCGCTGGTGGGTCTAGTGCCTGATCCTGCTCCTGCTCCGAGGCGAGGAGATGCCGGCGGAAGTCCTGGAGTCCCTCTAGTGGAAGGACCCATGGACTGACGAGAGGCGGTTTTACCGTTCTCGTGCGGACTAGGCGATGGTGTAGAAGGAGGTCGGAGAGACATTAGAAGTTGAAAATGTTAAAAGGGTGGTTGGAGCTAGGAGTTCACTAGATTTTTAGTGGGTAGGACTAGGTCTGTTCAGCCAGGATAACCAAGTGAGTCGTGGATATGTCCTCGACGTCGAGTCTGTGGACTATGCTAGAAACAAACTAGAAACACGAGGACTGTAGGAACGAATCCTCGAATACAGTATAACGTTTGGTCTAGACGAGACCAGCGGAGCCTGCCGAGCTAGCGAAGTACGTGGTCAACGCAAGGAACGACGAGCAGACGATGGCGACGACGAGCAAAGGCTGCAAGAAAACGTCTGCACCTGGTGGGAAAGGCGAGAGTTTGTGTTGGCCTTGTTGTCACTCTCAAAAGGAAACAGTGCCATACATCATCCATCACTACGGCATCACCCTGAAACAATCAATTCAAACCTCTTCTGCCGCCCTTGGCCTCTCCTAGCAACGGTCTCGACGCTGGGGCCTTCTGCTTTTGTTTCTCCATCGTTGTTCCTAGTAGGTCTATGCTGTTTTTTGGCCTTCCAGTCTCGCGGTCTTTGCTCTAAGCTTTGAGTTGGAGACTTTTCTGGTCAAGAGCGCCCATCAATTCCTGTTTCGATGCAGCAGAGCCAATGATCCTGATGAGCCAACGAAAATGAAGATATCACAAGTCCTAGATCATCTTCAGAGCCACAAAGACGTTGCTTCTCATTCACATACCACTGCTGTTACTCGCGAGCATCGACGGGCTAAACGTCTCATGGCTTTTTCTGCTTAGCCTTATACTTGTAATACCGGTCGCTCTTTATATACCTGCGTGAGTATCGTAACGAGGCATTCAGACATACATTTATTGGAAGTCCTAGATCGACTTGTGCCTGCAATTTCTCCGTCGAGTCGTGAGCTATTTTCTCGACCTCCCCTAAATTGGTTAATGCTCTGTACACAGTTTACTGTAAGTTGCGTTTGCAGCAACACAGCTATTGAAACGTGACGATCTCTAGAGACAGCCTACAGGCGCAGACTAATTCCAGTGCGCCTCCAAAACCCAGGTGAGGATTGTATCGGCCTGAATTGAACAACTTGACTCAAAGTTCAGACAGTCTATTCCTTCGTGCGTGAAGGATTCATTGAACACATCAAAATACTCAAGTGTCACGTCTCCTGGCTCGACTTCGCGTATCATCACGTCAGTAGTGCGCTTGAGTTTGCTGTAACCTTGGGACCGTCTGCAATGTCATCTCAGTCCGTGTCGACTACGACGATTGCCGGTGCTGGCTCTACTTTTCTCACAATGACGGTTCAAAGTACTCCAACATCTCCCCTAGTCCCTGCGAATGCGACTAAATTCGATTCGTTGGCCTTGGCCGCCATTGTTATTGGATCGATCGCAGGAGTTCTTCTCATCTCGACCATCATAACCTCGATTTTACTATATGGGAAAAGACGACGACAAGAACAAAAAGATCCCTTGACCGCACGTCCATTTTGTGCGTCTTTCCATGGTCGATGCTCTGATTCTATTAAAACTCTTGCAGTGCAAAGAATGCGTCCCACTTCCGAAATATTTGAGATGAGGGATCGTGAGTCCGGGGTCGCTCACTGGAATAGAGCATTCCCTTCAAATTCGAGACTGGCAGGAGACGCTGCTGCTGAGAGCAATATTGTCAGCCCAAACGAGGCAGAACTACCTGAATCTCAACAGAATACCATCGTCAACTTAGAACTTGATAACCCGGCGGAGATGCTCAGACAGGAGAACGAGCAACTTCGCTCAGAAAACGAGCTCTTGCTCTTGCGGCTCGTGGCAAGTGGGTCTTTGCCTCAACCAGCACAAACTCGCTACTTCCGGTGTTTATAAATAATTTAGATAGAGATTGGTATTTATAGTTGAATGACTACGAGTAACTTGTGACATTGTTTGACACTAATGGGCGGAGTCATCCGGAACCTGACAATTAGTCAGCACAATCAATTTCCGTAGCAACATCGACAAATTGCCATACCTGCGACGAGCTCACTCCGTACCACAGCGACTAGCTGGTTCTTCTCAACGTTGCTACCCCAAAATATCAAAGCCTTATGGCTCAGTCATACTATTCAAGTCGTGTGGCTTCCCCGGTAGCCTCTGCCTTCGATTCGGTTTCCATCATGAACGGCGAGAAACACCTTCGGGCTGAGGATGTGCAGGAGGCATATATGGTACACAGAGATCGGTGAGTATTATATAAAAAATGTGGGCCGTCATCTGGGTCTGACACAGCCCACTAGCCTTGTTGGTGCTATCGATTCTACCAAGAGCATTTTGAACGACATTCGTAAATTTAACAAAGAGGAATGGATTGTTCGTTATCCCCAGCTCAAGGAACACTCAGCAGAGGGTTCGAGCGAGGAGCCTGTTGCGAGTCCGAAGCGTCGAAGAGGAATACGTCGATCTCTGTCTTTCGCGGATGACCCATCATCTCAGACTGATGTGGTTCTCGAGCCCAGGAAAAGCATGACTCGTGCTGTTACTCTAAACTCTATTGTTGATGCTCAGGATGAAGAAGACGGTTCTGTCCCTCCTCTCGACAAGGAAGATGATTCGCAGCGACTTCTTCCATCGTCGGACTTTCACGTTCTGCGACTTGACCTCAAGCTCGGAGCATCTGGAGCGTCGAATTCAGCTGCCTCTTTAGTCTCTCAACTCGAAAAATCGTCCATTGCTAACCTCATTGATGACCGTATCACTTCCTCACTCAGCCATATCAATAAAATTCGGCAGCGCGTCGAAGACACCTCGTCCAAGGTTCTCGTCACTGGCGACTTAAACGCTGGAAAATCTACCTTCGTCAATGCTCTCCTCCGTCGGGAGGTCATGCCTGTAGATCAGCAGCCTTGTACGACTGCCTTTTGTGAGGTCCACGATGCCGCAGAGAACCAGGACAAGGAGGAAGTACATGTTACTAAAGAGGGTGTGGTCTACGACATCAACGACGAGTCAACCTTTGTTCGGGGTTCCCTTGCGGACCTCGAGGACATTGTCGCTGGCAACGAGGAGAAACAGCAGATGATTAAACTTTACCTTGCTGACACTCGGGCTCCTTCAGAATCCCTCTTGAACAATGGTGTTGTCGATATCACCCTTATTGATGCCCCTGGCTTGAACCGCGACAGTCTCAAGACGACCGCCGTGTTCGCTCGGCAAGAGGAAATCGATGTTGTTGTCTTTGTCGTCTCTGCAGAAAATCACTTCACTCTTTCCGCCAAGGAATTCCTTTGGAACGCGAGCAACGAGAAGGCTTATCTTTTCATTGTTGTCAATAAGTATGATCAGATTAAAAACAAAGAGAAGTGCCGACGACTTGTCCTCGAACAAATCAAGCAGCTCAGCCCCCGCACGTACGAGGATGCCCAAGACCTTGTTCACTTTGTCGACTCTGCCGCCGCTCTCCAACCTTATGCCGCCAACCCCGCTTTCGATGATCTTGAGTCGTCACTCCGATCTTTCGTCCTCGTCAAGCGCTCAAAGTCTAAACTTCAGCCCGTCTCTACCTATCTCTCCCACCTCCTATCTGACATACAGCTGCTGGCCGGTGCAAATGCAATCGTTGCCGAGACCGAGCTCCAGGAGGCCCGTGATCATCTCAACCAAGCCAGGCCGATTCTGGAGAAGATGAAGAGTGGCCGTGACGCCCTCGAGACTGGCCTAGAGAACACAGAGGAAGAGTGCACGGATAAGGCTGTCTCCAAGACACGAACCATTCTAGCTGACGCTCTGGAACGCGTTGGCCAAGGGAAGCTCGGAGTCAACAAGCCCCTCGTTCCTATGCCGTCGTACCCTGGCATTTTCGGAATTTGGGACTATGCTCGCGACGTTCGTCGGGCCCTTTTGACAAGTTTGGATGCCGCTGTAAAGCTCGCAGAAGATGAGGCGCGAGCCATCACAAGCGCTGGTGTACAGACCATTAAGGACTTGGGCGAAGTTCATCTTCCCGAGGGCGTAGAGAGGAGCCGACGTGTGTTCATGCCTGAAGCAATGTTTAGCACTGTCAGGCGAGGTGCGAAAGGTCACAAGAGTCGTCGGTCATCAAGTGGTGCCGTTGTTGCTGGAGGCATGTATGGCCTCGGTATTGGACTTGCCCAGCGCTCAGACATGCTCGAGACAACGTTTGCGGATCTCTTTGATGTGCACCACCAGATATGGCTTCACTTCGGCGATGGGTCGCCCAAAGAAGATGAAGAGTCGTTGTCTTTGGTGCCGAGCGCTTTGAGTGTTGTTAGCGTTGGTCTTGGTGCATTGACCATGGTCGGCGGCCAGGCGGTTGGAGCTCGAAGTCTTCTCGAAGGTATTCTACGCATTACGGATCTCGTTGGCAATGAGTCGGCCCGTCAATGGGCGGCACCTATATTAGGTGCAGTTACTATCGGCCTGACCGCCTACTTGATACTGGAACTTCCAAGTTCCATTCCTCGAACAGTCGGACGGCGCATTCGTGCCTCTGTCACTCGTAAAGATGGAACGCCCGAAGGTGAACTGTTCGTCGATCTCCATGTTGGACGCGTCGGCAAGGAAACAAGGAAGGTGTTGAGGCTGGCTTCGTGGGATTTACGCGAACGATTCAGGAGCGCAATGGAAGAAAGGAATAAGGAGGTTAAAGGAGCTGAAGAGATGGAAAAGAGGGCGTTAAGAGCAACGGAGTGGTTTGGTGGTGTTGGACGAAGAACTGAGGAGATCCGAGTCAATGCCGAACTGAACAATTGAACCCCGGAAGAGAATATCTCCTAGGCACATATAAGGACGACAGAGGTCGTATCCTAAAGCCGGAGGTATCCGGGTGTGCAATCCATGTTTATCTTAGGCTTATGCCTACAGCTTTCTAATTCCCTTCGTCTTGAATTGTTTCCTCCCCTTGGATTTTGATCATACGCTGTCATTCTCTTTTTTTTCTTTTTGACTCGTCAGAGAGACGATGTCTTCTGTATACAGAAGATGATGCTTTTGCATTCATCGCTCTTGAATTTATATATGATGTCGATACATGACTATTCACGAAATGTAACAAGTACCATACACGTCAATTGTGTCAGCCTAACGATCTCGATGATCCTGTCCATGTGGCTGATGGTGGATATACCAAGGTTCCTGTGGGATTCGTATATCCGTCTTCCCAAGGTCGTGAGTATTTCTTCTCTTGCCTGGACGTGGGGTAAGATTGAATATGTTTTCGTACTTCTTGCTAGACAGTGCCGCCTATCTGGTCTTTGAAGAGCGTGGTCACTTTGTTGCGTATGAGAAGCCCGAGGTTCTTCTAGAATGTTCGGAAGATATTTGGGAGGAATTCAGGTGCGCCTGATGTTCTGGAGGGTAAGGATCGACGCCTCAGTATGTAGCCTAGATATATCGTCAACGGGACCGATGAGAAGGAAACCATAGGCCGAAGAAGGTTCAGAGTAAGCCAGCATTAGCTTGAACCTTTTACCTTTTTGAAAAAGCTCTCGTAGAGGGATCAGCCGGGAGAGATATCGGGTATCGTCTCTGCTTGGTCTCTGCGCCACAATACTTGTTCTATGGCTTGTGTTGTAATACATCTGCGTACACATTAATACTTGAGTTTAACCGCAGAGCGCCTTTTGAAGCGTAATCCTCAAGTTGTCGATGGGGAATCCAGACGCAATTTTTGGGCCTGAGCTTCGGATAGACAATGAACAAACAGTATAGGCGGTATGGGCCAAAAGGTTGAAGAAATAATAATTGAGCACACTACCCCTTGGCCTAATTTCCCCATCTTAGTGGGAAATTGGAAGCCGGATCACTTCGAACCCATCACATATGGAGCACGAACATCACAAACGAGGGTGCTTCCGCCGGCTTCGATCCTTTTTAAATCGAACCATCGTAAATCCCGCTTGTCATAATCCCACCATGTCAGTACAAGGAGAAAATCTGTTCTCTATAGCTGTCCCTGATGCACAACTTTCTCTCTTGAGTCAGAAGCTAGCCTTGACCAGCTTTCCTGATGAGATTGACGACGCAAGGTGGGACTACGGTGCACCTCTTGCTGACGTCAAGAGGCTTGTCAATCGCTGGAAGAACGGGTTTGACTGGCGCAAGCAAGAGGCTGCACTCAACGCCGAATTACCTCAGTTCACGCGAGATATCGCTGTTGAGGGCCATGGGACCTTGAATATCCACTATGTGCACAAGAAGAGCGGAGTCAAGGGCGCTATTCCCTTATTGTTCGTTCATGGATGCAAGTGGCGCACAAACTTTGCACTCTGCCCTTTCTAAGTTCCAAATATAGGGCCAGGGAGCTTCATTGAAGTTCGCAAGGTTCTGCCCCTTCTCATTGAGGCTTCTCCAGACCACCCTAGTTTCCACGTCGTAGCGCTTAGCCTCCCTGGATATGGTTTCTCTACCGCACCTTCCAAGAAAGGCTTTCAGATACCCCAGTACGCCGAGGTATGCCTCTAGTATGT
The DNA here is from genome assembly GCA_017580835.1 of Termitomyces bulborhizus. Lineage (NCBI taxonomy): Eukaryota > Fungi > Basidiomycota > Agaricomycetes > Agaricales > Lyophyllaceae > Termitomyces > Termitomyces bulborhizus. The sequence continues at coordinate 39,815 of JAGDQM010025276.1, read as the reverse complement.
TCGTAAATTCTTGGCATCGTTATAATAGTGCACCACAGGTGGCCCACAAATTGATGCTCGCACTCGGGTATGATGAATATGGTATGAGAACCAGCGTTGTATTCATCTAGTGTCATTCATTTTCCATCATAGTGACTCAGGGAGGTGATTGGGGATATAGGGTTTGTTCTTTGTTCACAGTCAAAGAGACAGTGGCCTTGACTCTCGACGAATAGATTACACGCGAGATAGCGCAGCTATACGGTCCTAAACACAGTAAGGCATGGCACACTAACTTCTCATTGTAAGTCCCCTTTGGGCTCTTTGAAAAGACTCGCCGCACTCTTTTACCTCTAATCCAAAAAGATCTGGACCTCCTACGATCAGCCGACCGCTACTTTGGCTGAATCATGCGCTCTCAGGTCTACCTTTTTTCTCTTACAGCAAACGTGAGATAGCGGGATTTGAGCGCACCGCGTGGTTCCAACGGTGGGGTCGTGGTTATTTCGCGGAACAGACCACTCGCCCCCAAACAATCGGTTACAGCTTGACAGACTCGCCTGTTGGATTGCTGGCATGGATTTACGAGAAACTTGTGGAGTGGACGGACAGCTACAAATGGGATGACGACGAAGGTACGGTCTTGTTCTTTAGCAGAATTCAAACTCATTTTACGCTGTCAGTCCTAACCTGGATCTCTATCTACTGGTTCTCGCGGGCGGGGCCAACAGCGTCAACCCGCATCTACTACGAGGCTTCCAAGGCCGCAGATGGCAAAGATCTGCTCTCTCTGGTTGTCCACACGAAGATTCCTGTGGGGTATTCATACTTCCCAAAAGAGCTCGTTATTTCCCCAAGATCGTGTGTACTCCCTCTTTCTCGATGTAGACTCAGACTGGTCTAATGATCTTATTTTTTCAGCTGGACACGCGTCCCAAACCTGGTATTTGAGGCAGAGCATGAGGAGGGTGGGCACTTTGCTGCATATGAGAAGCCTGAGATACTTGTAGGAGATTTGAGGAAGATGTTTGGCAAGGGTGGTGGTGCCTTCGGGGTCGTGAAGGACAAGAACGGTTACGAGGCCTAGGTGGATTGAAGGAATTCTGGGGATGACTATTTATGTACATATGTTTGATACGCAAATTCAGCGGGAAAGACCGCCTCTTAGCCCTGTATTGTGGCTTGCCGGCGGCATAAACCAATATCATTCATTCATTCATTCCCCGGGAAAGCCTATCATCCAGTTATGACTAGGCTCAAGATGAACAAGTGTCGAGCTTGCGAGGATTGGATTTGTCATTAGTCTAAGCCGTGACAACAGGGATGGAATTCAGTCGTGACAACAGGGATGGAAATTTCTAAGGAAAAGGGACTTGGCAGGATGAACTCGAGGCATTTTAGCTCCTGGGAACTTGTCAGTATGTATATTGACGAGATTGCCATTGCCCATGAAACTCAGAGAAGGAAACTAACTGATATTAGACATAAGAATCTCATGGCTACAGTACGTAAGTCGGCAGGTTTGCCTTACGCATATGATGTATCTAGCCATCATTACCGACCATCTTAATGTAAGACATGACCTATCTCAACGACTAGGCCATCGATGACTTAGAGCCCAGCATTCATGTAAACCCACTCTTTCCTTCAATCACTCCGAACGCCGGCCCAGCCTTCCCGAACATTGTTCTCAAGTCTGCGACGAGAGCTTCTGGCTCTTCAAAAGCAGCGAAGTGACCGCCACTCTCTTGCTCAGATTCAAAGATCAGATTGGGCACTTTATACCATCTGACAAGATCCATGGTGATTAGACCAATTTTGAATGCCACTGGACATATACCTTCTCGGGAGGCTGATAGCCTCATTAGGGAAGTACGAATGCCCAAGAGGGATAGTTGTGCTCTCCTGAGTGGCAAGGACTCCTAACCCTTCCAAATTTGTTACCTCATAGTATATCCTAAAAGACGCAGCCGGCCCCGCGCGTGAGAAGTAATAGATCGAAATCCACGTCAGAACTGTAGAAAGTTTTATTGTATGTCTTCCGTCTGGATATAGAAAGGACCGCACTTTCGTCATCAGTAAAGGGTTCACCATCTTCGACGGATGCCGCAAGCTTCTCATATATCCAGGCCAGTAGTCCAACAGGGGAGTCAGTAAGACCGTAGCCGAGGGTCTGTGGGCGTGTTGATTGAATGGCGAAGTATCCACTCCCTTTCGTGAGAAAATCTAAGGAGCGCACGAGGCCGGCTTTTTCGCGCTCGGTGTAGCCCAAGTATGGGAGGTAAGATAGGAGGTGTGATATGAGTAGGAGGGGGCGTTTGTGTGAGGGAGGAGCTGCGCTAGGATCTGGATAAGGCATTTATTCGGCAATGGTGTCTCTGAGAAGACTCACATTGGGAAATTTGTGTGCCAAGCTTTGATATACTGTGGTCCATATAACTTTGCCATTCGGCGTGTAATCTGACAAATCGGAGTGAGCTTGCGTGTAGAATACGGAAAAGAACCGATACAGACGAAGAACCCCCAGTCTCCTCCTTGGGTTACTATTTGCGTAATTCATCAAAATCAAAGTCAACGCAAGCCCGGGGGCCGATGAAAACAAAAGGGACGCACCATACTGATCATACCCCAATGCTAGCATGAGTTTATGCGCCACCTACGAAGATCAAAAGTCAAGGCGACAAACAGGTCCAGGCCAGGCCTGCATACCTCTGCGTACTGGTTTAAAGCAAAGCCTTTCTTGGCAGGAGCAGCGGAAAACCCAAATCCAGGAAGGCTTAATGCGACGACGTGGAAGCTCGGCCATTCCTGCGGCGCATCGACGAGGAGCAGCAGGATCTTGCGAACCTCCAAAAAGCATCCTGGCCCTAATGTTCCAGGGAGTTCGTTACAGGGCCATGGGCCATACCTTTTGCACAAAAAAGCAAAAGGCACTTACAACCGTGGACAAATAGTAAAGGAATCGCATGCTCAACTGCACTCCGTTTATGGATATAGTGGATATTCAGCGAGCCGAAGCCGTCCACGGCGATATCGCGCGTGAACTGGGGCAACTCCGCATTGAGCGCTACTTCGTGCCTTCTCCAGTCGTAACCATTCTGCCAGTAATTAACGAGACGCTTGATGTCAGATAGAGGGGCGCCATATGCTGTCCCAGCGTCCTGGAGCTCATCAGGGAAACTGGCAAGACTGAGTTTTTGTCGGAGGAAGTCTAGCTGCGAGTCGGAAACAGATATGCTGAAGGAGGACTCAGTTGAAGCACGCATAGCCAACGAACTGACACAACGAAGGGGATATACATATCTGGTTATGGTCGGCTTATAATGGGTCCGTCAACAGATGTTCAGCTTGCCGAGGCACGTTTGATCGGACACATGTGAATATATCATGTGTGAATTTGTGAAGCGGGCACGAAGAATGTTCAATGCTTCGCTCGATAGAGGAAGCAACAGCTAAGTCGGCACCAGCAATAGTCGTCACCCATGTAGCCTACTGCTGCTGTCACTCAAGAAATGGAAGAAATATGCTCACCAAGCCCATGGATCCGCAGGTTCAAGGTGGCGGGAGGAAAAACAAAAGATACGATTAAGGATGACCATAAAATGGCCTATGTAAGGTTGATTGGGAGTACATACGTCTGTTATAGAGGTGAATCTGGTATAACTCCCTGCTCGAAGACTCTCTACTTCCTGTGGTAGGATATCACGCGGTACACTTCAGTAAATATTAGCGCCAAGAGTAGTAAGAATACATGACTGGACATACTGTCATGCTGCCGGCACTGGTGTTCATAATCAGGGCAACAATAAGGCCGTACAAACCCAACACTTCAGCGAAGATGAGAATTAGGATCTGCTGAAAGGTAAGAACGCGAGAAAAGGAAGAAAGCGGGTACGCGCCATGCCAACGAATAGCCTGGGCTGCTGGGCAGTTCCACGAACACCAGCATCACCAACAATTCCGATGGCGAAGCCCGCTGCAAGACCTGCAAGACCGACAGACAAACCAGCGCCGAGTTGCACAAAGCCCTTTGCAAGGGACATTGTGGTCGAAACTATCGACGTGGATCTGCTTCAGAAATCTTTGTTCGCAATGGAAAGTACTACGCACGATCTCCAGCAATGAGAACCGAAACGACTAGACCGTAGATCTAGTGACGAAAATGAGTAGATTCGAGAGCGAAATATAGTCAACGCACAGCGATGATACCAGCCATGATGACAGGGACAACACATTTCATCATAAGGTCTGGGCGTAGAACGGACATGGCAGAGATGCCGACGCCTGACTTTGCAGTTCCATAACTTCAGAGAGGATTGTAAATGCCAGCAAATGCATAAGTTGGCTGTGACACACCTCGCTCCAATGCCTGCTCATGCGACAATTTTTCAATAACTACTCTCGGACACATGATGTGCCACCAAGCGGTGCAGCCAATTGAAGAAGAGGACCTGGGTACTTACAAGTGAAGACAATTGCGCTTGTGCAGCCCTAGAAGTTGAAATTGAAATTAGGCCGTTCCTGATGTAGAAGGATATATTCAGCTCACAAGAGCACTAAAGAAGGGAGCGTAGACGGGGCAAAGGTCGGAGGACATCGTCAAAGGGAGGCTTAGAAAACAGTAATGCTAATAGATACACGGACATGACGACTTCAACAACGTCGAATAGCATCGGCATTTTCCGAATCGGAGTTTGAATTGTTCCACGAATGGCATCCAGCATGTCATTCTACACAAGAGAAGTCTATCCAATACTTATTTACTCTCCTAGTTCTTCTTCTTCCGCAATGAGTTTCTCTACTTCCAAAGCAGCCATGCAACCGCTTCCAGCACTGGTGATGGCCTGTCGGTATCTTTTATCTTGCACGTCACCGGCAGCAAACACACCCTTGACAGAGGTCTGCGTCGTTCCGGGGACAGTGATGATGTAGCCGTCGGGGTCGGTCTGCAACTGTGAGCGAACAAGGCTGGTCGCGGGCTCATGGCCTGAAGAAGAAAACGATCGGGACTTTAGGCAGTAGTGTATAGAGGATGCTCGCACCAATGGCATAAAACAGTCCGCTGACGGCAAGGTCCTTCTCTTCGCCTGTGATAACATTCTTTATCCGTAAATTATTGAGCAGGTCGCCATCACCTTGGCACTCGGTGGCCACAGTGTTCCAAAGGATCGTCTGGAGAGAGCAAATACATCAGGGACAACAGGACATCGAAATGGTTCAAAAGACGTTACAATTTTGGGATGGTTCAATAGCCGCTTAGCCATGATTTTTGAAGCTCTGAGCTCGCCACGGCGGACAAGGACGTATACATGAGATCCATATTTGGTGAGATCTGGTGCTCTGGTAAGAAGTAGACATCTAAGCAACGTAAATCTATTATACGCACATGTAGCCTCTTCAGCAGCAGAATCACCGCCACCAATAACTGCCAGAGGTTTGTTCCTGTCGCATTGTAGGTTTACAAGATCGTCAATATTTCAATGATAATAATGACGCACCGGAAGATGGGTACTGCGCCATCGCAGACTGCACACGCGCTGATTCCACTCTGCCAGTACGTGTCCTCGCCCTTCAGACCCAGGCGCTTGGCACTCGCACCAGTAGCGATGATAATAGTATCCGCCGTCTCCGGCTCACTATCCTCTTGCATCTCGCGCCAGTAGCGGAACGGGCGTGCGGAGAGATCGATTTTTGAGACCGTCTCCGTAATTATATTCGTACCGAATCGCACAGATTGCTCACGGAACTTGTCCATCAGCTCGGGACCCAGGATACCCGTTGGAAAACCGGGAAAGTTCTCAACTACAGACAAAAATGGGTGAGGTATATATCTGACTATAGTTTGAAAGGCTCACTATCAGTTGTAGTTGTGAGCTGTCCTCCAGCAGCAAATCCATTGGCCATAAATCCTTCAAACATGACTGGATTAAGATTTGCCCGAGCAAGGTAAATCGCGGCTGTATGTCCTGCAGGACCTGAGCCAATGATAACCTGAGAACAATTAAGGATCGGAACCACTACAAACCTCGTAGAGAGCTGAATGACACATACGACTTTGGAGTGCATCTTAGAGCTCTTCTCGACAGTGTTGACGGGTGCCATAGTGAGATTCCTGTTGAAAACGATAGCCGAAGCCGACAAAGGAGCAGCTCTGAAGACTCTATTCAGGAACCTGAACGACAGGATGGACGGCCGAAACGACAGAAGGGACAAAATGAAAGCAATTTGAAGTCGTTTGCAATTCTGAGTATGGCATGTCACATGACTCCTCCAAAAATTCTAAAATTCTACATCAGTGAGATAATATTACAATGACCGATAACCGATAACCAATAACTAGTAGCTGCTCGCGACACTGCCGATTCGACCCCCATCTACAAGCCATACAGCACCATTCACATACGCGCCTGCTCGGCTGGCTAAAAATAAAATCGTGCCGGCCATATCCTTCCGCAGGATGGATTAATCACAAGAGAGAACATCTGTTTATGAGACATACCTCTTCCGTACCAGGACGTCGTAATGGTATTGACTCTGAAAGCGCTATCGGGTCCAATTTGAAGTTTGGCATCGGGTTTGTCGTCATCTCTTCATAAAATAGTTCAATCGTATAAGAAGCATAGTCGGCATCGAAGAGAACCCGCGAGAAACTCACCGGTCGGCCAGACACCAGGGGCCAGAACGTTACTTCTTATTCCCCAAGGTGCCAAGAGGTTAGCAAGAAGCTTTCCAAGATGCGTACAGGCGACTTTGGAAAGTGTATAAGATGGTGAAAGGATCTTAGGATCGAGACGGAAGGAGCCCGAAGACGACACGACGAGAACTTGCGAAGAATGGTACGGTGGTCGAGGGATCCCCAGCCCATTTGAAGTACAAAAACGCTGTTGTCGGACGTTGCCTTGATGCAGGAGATCAAGAAAGGCTACTGTGGTGTAATACACTGCAGTGACGTTCGTGGCAAAAGTTTGGGCGAAATCTTCCGGAGATCCAGTGTCCCACAACGCGCTCTGAAATGCTTTTATGTTTGGTATCGTGGGTCCGAGTGCCGGCGAAGCAGGGGGAGATGGAGGGCCCGTATATGATGCCGGGTGCGGAGGCGAGGGTGATGGCAAAGGATGTGTATAGAGGTTCCTTGCAATGCCGGCATTGTTGATAAGCAGGTCGATATAACCATGTCGGGCCCGTATAGTGTCCACGAGCGCCAGTAAGCTTTCACGATTAGTAACATCACATTGTAAGGGATGAAGGTTTCCAAATCTCTACAAAATATGTCAGGTGAGGACGTCGAAGACTTGACTCGAGTTTAAGGTACTGGTCATAGAACCAACTTACATTATTCTGGTGCGCAGCCTTCTCTAACAGGTGTAGTCGCCGACCAACAATATAAACGATCGCTCCGTTATTTTCGAGGGCCGTTGCCATCATCAAACCGATGCCTAGAGGTTACATCAAACACAAGACAATGAGCCAGCCTCATTCAAATCTAAATCTAACATACGGAGTCATTACTCACCAGTTGCGCCCCCCGTTATGACAACGACAAGACCATTCACATTGAAGAGGTTAGCCGGATCGAACGGGGTCGCAGGAAATGATGCCAGGGGATCGGGATCATCGAAGAGGGTGGTCGAAGCATTGGAAGGGGAAGGTATACTCGAATTCATCGTCTGAAACGATACCCACGCGAGCTGGTCAATGCAGAAAGAACAAAAGTGCAAGAGTTTGTTTGTTATGATTTCAGATCGCCCACGTAGGGTCAATAGAGAGGAGTGCTTATAGAAGACGATGGCAGGCGCTACCAATAACAAGTTTCAGGGAATACTTATACATAAATCCTTCAGGAATGATGGCTGATGAAGTTACGTCGGGGCAGTTGCTTGATACGGCCCATGCCAGATTCGAGAGAAACTAGGAACTATAGAGTGTGGCCTGCGTTTCTATGCCGAGCTCTTCTATTGCCACAGCACACCAGTACGTAGACGGTTTTCGAAAGCTAGAACAAGGTCGCAACGGAACAGTCCTGGAACAGGTTTCCCAGAAGGGCAGATAACGTACCATGTGACAGATCACATCGGGCCCATTCCCAATCCATTTATGCGGATTCTTGCTTCCTGAAGCCAGCCTTTTGTATCGTGGAATCGTCTGGGAATTGTATGTACACGCCCGTCAAATAAGAGTTCGGAGTAATATCGTTAGATACTGCGACATATTAATAAATTGTAAATGATAGGGCGAACAATCAACACTCACCAGCGATTTGTCACAATAAGAAGTCCAAACTTGGATGAAAATGCCCATGATGATTGCTGAAAATGTTGAAACGCTTTTATTTCGAGCAAATACGACACTCTTGCGACCCACCTCGGGCCGAGAGTCACGGTAACTCGTCGACTACGTACTAGCCTCTCGTCGTTAAAGGGTAACCGACGTCGGATATACCAATACCATACGCATTTTGTTCGAGGATAAGGGTATATACTACTAACCTCGATGTCTTCCGCGTCTTCGACTTGTCTCGAAATGCCCTTCTTGAATCAGTTCTTTGTCGAAATGATGGGCAGCTCCAACGTCAGCTTATGGTGGCTTTTCTCTGCAATGCGTCATGAACTTGTGGTCCGTTGTGTGCTGCGTTATGTTAGAGACTTTCGCTTCTTCGGCACCGTATTCGGTCTCATAGTGAAGGGTAGTATGATCCTCGGACACGACTTGACACGGTTTTTCCGTACAAAAGGACTTTGAAAATAGCATTTTTGGTTAAAAGTCGCAAATGATTATGACAGGGCCTGATAAGAGTATATGGACATACGAAATACGTATCTTAGATGATCCGTAGTACATGCCTTGCTCGCCACAATCAGTGATCACTCTTTTTCTCGCCATCTTTGTTCAGTGCTGTGATATGTTGCCTCAAGTCTCGACTTGACATAATTCCCCGCCGTTATGACTTCATACTTGCCTGGGCTGTCCGGGGAAATGCAGGTCGGAATGGGCTGAAAACGTGATTGAGGAGATATTGTCGCAATCAGGCGCAATTACACTCACGTCCAATAATACGTCGTAATCTGTGCCGAAGAAGAGAGGTATCGAATAACGCTCTTGCCCAGAACGATTGATTGCACGGTGAGGCGTTGACTTGAAGACGTCATCTTGATTGACAGTCATCTTCTAAGAGCGAATCCAGCGATGTTTAGATGTTCAAACTGCTTACTTGTCCATCTAGCAAACTGATCTCCGAGGCTACATATTTTCAAACAACATTGGGACGCGACATTGAACAATGTGATGACGTACTTTACGACAATTGTCTCGGGTATATGGACAGCGTCAACCCATTTTCCCGCGGCATTCTTTACCTGAAGGCCTCCTACAGTGTCTTGCCACAGAAGTGTGAAGCACTAGTGGACAGAGATGCCGGTCAAACGCCATGCGTCTTGGTACCCGGAAACTTACCTCATAGCTAAAGGAGGGTACAGATAACTGAAGGAAGATATAAGGATCGAAAACTCACTCAGTGTGTTCGCCTATACCGATTTGGCGGTCTTCACTATCAGTCCTGGGAGTCTGAGGCGGATAATGAAGGAGTCTCATGATTGCAGCTGGCCGGGTAGTCTGGATTTCGTTAGACCAACCGTTTGTAGACATGACCCGCATGTAATAACGGACTTTATCATCGAAGAAATCCTCAGAAAGGTCAAGAGCTAATGCGAAGAGGGGGAAAAGTAGTTTCCCAAGCTTGATCGCATCGTGACTACAGTGAGGTGTTATTTAGAAAGTTCATCAACACAAGGAATGATACTAACTAATAGGTCAAGACAGCGTCCCTAAATCCAGGTAGGTTTTCTGGCCACGAGTTAATTCCCGACATCGCTCCAGACGTAACTCCAGGCGTATATTTCCGAGTCGAATCAGTATCATCTTCCATTGAAGATGTGGAATTTATCAATGGCTCCCAACCAATATCAAATCCTTCATGGAGATCCCCTAGTCCTGCAGGATTAACGTTTTCTTGTAGCAGTCCAGTGTAGCCTTTGAAGCTGGTACTCTTGCTGATATCAAGCTTCAAGTTTTGGAGCATGTCGGTGACAGATGGACATAGTTGGGTAAAGATCTAGCCTACCTCTAGCTTCCTCGCGATATCTAGGGAGAAGAATCTCTTGCCAGCCTCGAGAGCCCCAGCGACGCTATCCTCGGAGATTCCATGGTTGGTAACTGAAGGTCAATCAGAAAGACTGAATTAGCGCATCTCCTATAGCCAAAGCTATTGTTTGAAAGCCGACATCGTCGGATTGAGTGGCGACTTACGGTAGAAAAACCCAACCTGATCTCCGCGTACAGCGATGAGTATCAGTACGACGACGCCAAAGGCAAAAAAAGACAGAAAACAGGAAGTAAAGATGTCGTACATTGATAGAAGCATCTCTAATGAGGTTCGCTAGTGCACGTCGTTTTGCGAAATCACTGCTCGAGGCATCAGTGAAGTCTCTGCGGCAATCAAAAGTGAAGTATCTGAGCAACAAAACAATGGGCAACCGGGTTCCTGGAATACTAACATCACGGGTATATCTTCGAATGTACTTTCTGTACGAAGGTCGCGGAGAAAGGAACCGACACCATTCATGGGAACAAGAGGTTTGCAAGATGTCTCAACAAACTGTGGCGATAGAACTCAAAATCGGATCTGATAAGGACAGCCGACCCGACAAAACTAATTTGGAAAGCTTTAAAAAAGATCGCTCTTTTTCATTGGTATGTAGATGATTACGAAGTATACAAAGTGTCGTTCCTCAGGGAGACTGAATCTATGCCACAGAATTCGCATCTAATGTTTGGATGAACCAGCAAGGTCTCTTGCAAAGTGGAAGAAATCAACGCTCGATGCATTGACACCATATTTGTAAATCTACAAAGCACATATCAGAGTAGTGAGGACAAGGCCATACACAATAAAATAAAAGGACATACAAAGCGTGACGCAACATAACTCGAGAATAGAGCCTTCTGGTATGGCACTGGCAACCTCTGAAAAAGTACTTCAAGCCCAATTTCCTTGACCAGTGTTTCAGGGATCGCGCGAGCCATTACTCCGCGCTTGCTTGGCTCGTCGTCAAATAGATCGGATGCTTCCAGCTCGGCCTGCAGATTATTGAGTGTTGACGAGAGCTCGTCAGAGATGGTAGTGCGGGGTTTGGTGCCGTTGAGTCTGGCGTGTTCACGCCAGATGCAGTGGAACTCTGCCGCCGCATTTTCAGAAATTTTGTCCTGGACGTCACGAACGTAGCTCTTGTAGAACTCGGAAGGCTGGCCGTCTTTAAATATCATAAGGTTGACGTATTCGTCGGTGGAAAGTGCAAGACCAGCAAGGACTTCTAGGGAAGAGCTGGTAACACCACCCTTATTTGCACTGGAATCTTTAAACAAGACGACTTTGCGCTTTTCGAGGTGAAGACGTGCTTGTTGGGTGAGGAATAAGTTGGCCCCCTCTACGATGTACTTGAAGTGGGGTTTGCCCTCTGAATCTACCAGAGCAGCAACATTGGAGATATTTACGGCTTCAGGTCTAAAACGAACTTCAACCAACGACACAAGACCTTTGAAGAATTACCACGAACCGGCCACCGCAAGGTACGAAAATGTCGGCCTTGAATCGTAAATGAGCGCCGTTCCGGAAGTCAGTTCCATCGATGACAAGTTCACCAGCTTGACAGGTGGAGACACTTAAGACTTAGCGTTTTGATGTACGATAACGACGCACAAGGTAGTTTAACATCTTGGTCTTCAACCCTGACCAGATAGCCATCCTTACTCAGCTTCGAAACGTCAAAATGGCTGACGGGCACGCGCAGATGAGCCAAACGGACGAGTTCTCGACGATCGAGACCCATAGGGTCCGCTAGGACACCACTCCCGTCGATGATCGCCACCGTCTTGTCGCTTGATAGCAGGATCTCGTCTAAATCGAATGATCGGTAGTAAGTCATCGATTATGGCACTTGACAATGGAGCTTACTTGAGCCTAAATCACCATCTAAATAAAACAACCCGGCCAGTTTTCAGCATCGACATCGCACAAACAGCAAAAGTACACGTACCAGGACCTCCGGTTTGCACCTTCGTGACGTTCTTCTCCTGAAGCCCGAGTTGCTTATAGATACCTAACACATATTGCCGGATTGACCGCGAAGTCATACCATACGTGTCGTGCGGAATTCCACCGAGTTTCGCTGCGCTCTTACCGGTGGTAAAAGACTTCCACCACGTCTCTGCACCACGTCCACGCGCGTGCACTAGATCAGTGATAATTGAATCAGATGGACTAGATCAACTTTGATTGAATACAAGAACCGAACGCACGTGCGGCCCAGTCCATCATCTCTGCAGTACCTTCGTCCGGCCCCAGAAACAAGATCTCAGGCTTGCCGTACAAGTCAACCAATCGCTCCTTAATACCCGGAGTTTGGCCTGGTATGAGTAGATCGATGACGGCCTAGAACTTATCGTTAGGGACACTAGAATAAATGATATGTCCAGCGTGTACTTACGTCGACATACTTCTCAAAGCAGCGTCTCGGATTGGCGCCGAGTCTGGATAAAAGTTAGGAGATAGATGGTTGTGGGGTTGAGGAGCGACAAACGAGGGCAGGATGGTACCTTTGGCACCACCTTCAGGAATATCCTTGTTCTTAAGATTCTGGGTCGCGGCGAGATTGTAGTTTTCATCGAATAACATCCTTTGATTAATAGAATAGTTCCTAAAGGGGTTGCGGTCAGGCCAAAAATCATAAAGAGAAGGAGAGCGTTACTCTTTGTTGCGAGACATGACGAGGCGGATACCACCACGGGCGACATCACGAAAACGGATGTGGAAGCCTCGGAAGTCGTTTCCTGCAGTAACAGCGGTGAGAACAAGATAGCACCGAAATTAATGACTAACCAATAATGAAGAACATGCCAAAGGGTTTCTTGGGGTACTCGATCTCGGGCAGGAAATCGGGAGCGAGACGGAATGACACCGCGACCTTTGTTGGCTGGTAGAAATTAGTCTTGAGAACATGTCTGATTGAGTATATCAGCATCAAGATGTAGCCACGAAGAGGGTGCGACGAACTTATTGAAGATCAAGAAGCTCTCAAGAACTTGCAGCTCATGCTTATTGTGCACAGTACGGCGGAGCTTATCGTAAAGCTCTTCATCAGTAAGCGGCTGAGTCGTCTGCAGACGCTGGTATGACAACGTAGGCCTGGACCTTTTCAGTCTCAAGAAGCAGATGAAGATCCCTGCTTACATCAATTGTGAGGGGTCATCCGCACCTGGATAGTGAGACATGGCGAAGTTCACATAAAGAAGGCGGATCTACGCAAGATCAACCAATTGAGGATCTCTGGGGCTGTATAACACAGGGGACATACCAATTCAGGATATGTGTGGATGACCTGTGCAATGCTCTCGCGTGTAAAGGTCTCCTCGCGGAAGCGGCGCTTAATGTCATTGAGAACTTCGGCATGGGTAGGATCGTTTTCGTTCAGGACATTCTTGAGATGGAGGTAAGCCGTTCCTAGACGGTTACAGAAGTGCTGTGCGAAAATCCATCCACAATCTGATCCAGGATAAGTCTGGTTAGTATTCGAATCCAGAAAAGGAGATGTTTCCGACACGCACAGGCATAAGTCGCTTCTTGCACCGCGTGGCCACCGAGAGCCTTGGGTAGGAAGAAAGGGTTGTCAGGCAGGCAGAACAGAAGGGAAGCCTCCTTCATGACTTGAAATATGGAATGCTCGATCGGCGGAGCATTTGCATCTGGAAGGGGGTTCAGGTAGAGGGAGATTATCGTGATCCCGTTCGAAAATTGCTCTAGAAAGTCGCATTATTATTTAACACCCGCGATTTGGAGGGTTTTTACGTACCGACGTATTTGCGAGCAGAGTAGAGAGAATAGAAATGGTAAAGATTGGAAAGAGCACTGATCATCGAGTGTTAGATCATATTATGAATGAAGACATGTAGAAACGAACCTGAAAAACTTGGAAGTACCCCCCATCTTGTACCCAATGACCAGCCTGCGCTCACGTGAACCTTCGACTTCAAAGACCTCAATGACGGGCCCGTAACGTGTCTCAACGTTCCACATTACATTCTGGTAGATGTCAAGGGTGTTTTGGGTGGCCTTCTCGAGGAACACGGCATCAGAGACGGTCCGAATGTCCGTCTTCTGACTGTGAGCCGGAGGAGTGTATGAAGGTAATTTGCACTTGGTGACGAAGTAGCAACGCAGCTGTTGAGAAGCTGTTGCAGAGATAGACCCTGCTGAACGGAACGTTTCGAGGCGGAAGGCGTTCTCGGGGGTGGAATGATCCAGAAATTGTTCATCAATTCTGGAAAGATATTAAGAAAGATCTTTAACAGACAATAGAACTCGAACGTACCTGGCTTCACAGGTCGAACCTGGACCTTCGGTGACAGTCAAACCAGGAGGACTGGTATGGATGAAAGTTGCGCCATTCTCGTCGACTTTTTCAAGATCGATGACGAGTTTGCTCGGATCGTGCTTGGTGTACGCGAGGATTTTGGCGCCAAAAAGTGCGATGATGTGATCGGAAATCACGGTGCGGCTTTCATTCTGGAAATACGTGTCGTCGATGCCTAGGTTTGTGTAGAACCAGTTGACTTCGTTGGCGACGAGTTCACGCGGAATGAAGCCCTAGGAACGAAAAGAATGATGTCAGACGATGGGGGTGATGGGGAGCTGCGCTAAGCGAGACAGACTTTGCTGGCGACATCTTGCTCAACAAGAGCGCGTTGTTCTTCTTTGCCCTTGAAAACTGGAGTCGTATAACCAGGCAAGTTCTTGACCCTGTTCAGTGAAGCATCACTCAAATTGCGTGCAGACGATGGCCTCAATGCTGCGAGGATGTTGGGATCGAGATGGGGCGGATTGCCTGAGACTGGTGTAGACATTGTTCAAGACGACGGTGATGGATGTCCTGTTGTGTATTGGTTGACTTTATAAATGCAGTGCTTACGTAGATCATTCATGAGGCCAAGCTTGAGGGGTCCAAGCTCAAGTTCCGAGAGCATAAGGATGATCGTGGACGGAACGACTTTGATTCAAGCTTCACATATCACAATCTCGATGAACTAGCAGTCTTCATGTTCGCTTCCCAATCCCGGACCTTGGCTTTGCACACCATGCCCCATTCATCGCAAAATCTCCATGTTTCGGTCGGAAGACGAGGTTTTAGCATTAGACCCATACTATTTTTTCACTTTCTAAAACGTAGTATTGCTCATATTGCCATCTACACTCTCAAAATACCCGTAGTAAACATTTTACTAATCTTAAGTGTTGTTCCTGGATTAGTGAATGTTGATAGTATCTTTATCTGCACTGTTCTATGTTCCGGTAACTGCAGCAAGCTCGTTTGTTGAAGTGAATTACCTCCATAATTACTTGCAGTTATTTCACTAATCTTATGTGTTTTTTGTGTTTAACGTCCTCAGTTCCAAATTGAAGATCAAGTTAGCCACCATGCAATGTCAAGAAGCTCCTAAATTACTCAACATCGATAAGGTACTTATGGAGAATTGTCAACTTGCCAATTAGAATGGGGTATATTACTAGTGAAAGACTAGCTATGCAAACTCACAACAGGCTCCGGCAGCTGCTCGACCCAAAAGTTGAACTTACCCTCGAGGCTAACCGTATTCAGGTGCCCCAACGCTTTCATCCTCAGCTTTGCACGCCACACCGCAGTCATCGCAAGTTTCATGCAATCAGAATGCACACACGACGACATATTTACCCAATTCACCGTTTTAGCGTGGGCCCTCGTTAAATTGCTTCATATCCACAAACCTTGGTTATCTTGCTCCATGTTTCAGATCCGAGGTAAATGCGACATGAAAAATTGTTGAGTTGGGGTTAAAGATCAGATTACCATCTCATGCCGCAGAGTGCGCAGAGTGACACAGTCGCTACATACCAGCGATAAATTCGTACCCTGTGAATGTTTCGCCACATCGCTACGGATCATGCTCACCTCGAGCGTGAGAAGGTATATACGCATGCCTGCAAGATCGATTACAATACAATTCCTCAGCAAAGAGAGTATGTTAACCAAAAACCATGTTCCATATAAATGGATTTAGAGATACTCAAAAGCCCGCTATTCTCGCACTCTTTCGAGTCCCAATCGACCCTCTACCACTTGCACCCTCAATCTTCCCACCTCCATTAAGCAAGCTCATAAGTCTCTTCGTCTCCGCTTGCTGTTTTGGATCCTCATATGTAACTCGTATACCGTTTTCCTCCGCCTTCCCAACACCAAGAAGATCCAACGGGTCCTCGTACGGTTCGTAAGGCCGCACCGAATCATCATAATTGGGTATCGGTACCTCGACCAGTTGCATTTGAGCATGTGATGACTGTCGTGATTGCGGCCTCGTAGGGCGTTGTGGGCGTTGCCGTTTGCCTGGTCTGGTAATTTTCTGCACAGCTTCTGTTTCGTCAGCCTCTGGATTCCGTTTGCCTAGAAGAGTGGTAATGTTGTCTTCCAGTGCTTTAGCTACCTCCCGAGGTATTCGTGTTGGTGATTCTGTCGGTATGTGCTCGGGAGGCTGCTGCTGTGGTTGCGCCTTGCATTGTGTCTTGAGTGGAGAGGGGGAACGGGATGATGGAACCCTCGCCTGTTTACGTTCGCGCTCAATCTCTCGTTGGGTCGGTCGACGAGCTAGAGCAATCGGAGCGGAGGATTTGGGATGGGAATTGTGGTGGTGGGGAGTATAATGGATGACGGGTGTTGACCGTGTCCGGGACGGAGTACTCGGATATTTGGATGAGCCACATGCGAGCACTCCGGTAGGCTTGCCGAAGGGAAGAATCTCAGAATGAGCTCTGGGATGTGTGGGCGTCGTTTGATGTCGCTGCGTAGAAGTGGCCAAAATACTGTTTGGGTCGAATATAGGAATTATTTCTAGAGCACTTCTCCGTGGTGATACACTCGGTGGCCTGATTTTGAGAGCTTGTACCAACTGATCAGATGTATCTTCAGGCAATTGACCTGGGGAAACTATTTGCATGTACATTGAAGAGACAAAAAACAATCTCACTTGGAACGTCCGCGAGCACGATTTTATTGATAGAGTCTTTGACAGGCGAAACCTCTTCTCCCAGGTCTACGGTTTTACCCTTGTCAACATCTTGAACGACGTCAACATCCATACCGTTTTCTCGCTTCGATGTACCAGTATTTTTTGCGAGAACAGGACCCAAGAATTCTGAAATAGGTGGAATAACACCAGTAGTGGCAATTTGCGCTAGCCATTGGATAGTCACAACAGGTATGCCCCATTCCCGTGCTTTGTCGAACTTGAGCCCTGTACCAGAAGGGCATAGAAGATGAGTCGACTTTTTCGAGAAGAACTGCTCCAGCATGATCCCTATATAATGAGATTTAGAATCTTGTAAAAGGGCACAAAGAAGTACAGAGTTGCACCTAGTGCGCGCGAAAGTCTTGTTATCCAAGTGGCTTCTGCTTGATCCAAACCCGAAAAACTCAACCGAATTGCCCCTGCGCCTGATATAAAGCATTAGCTAGGGGCAGGTAGAAAGGTGAGAGAAGTGAAACCCAAACCTGGAACGGGAGCTGAAACGCTCAGCGGGAAGAAGGTGATGTGATCCTCTGGTGGACAGACGCGCTCTTGAAAAACACAACGTTCCAGCCAACACTCCGTCCGATATTTACCCCGAAGGGTCTCGTCAGCCTCTTGCATATAAAATTTGCTACCGCTGTTGCCAGATGGGTCCAGGTCAGAAGTTCAAAAATTGGGAAGACAACGCGCACCTGACCAATCGGACAATGATATAGTCTACGTCCTCGTCTTCTAGTCCCAAAAGCATCCGACCGCCATTTTCCTCTATAGCTGCTCGCACTGAAGGAGACTTGGCCTCCCCCAAGGCATTAAACTTGAGGCCGGCGAATATTCCTGTATTCACGACCGCAGAAGTTGAGCTCTCCCCATGGACATCGTTCTCGTGTGCCGGAGGTACGGAAGCCATAAAGGATGTACCCTTGATCCCGATATCCATGGCTGATGTTGTCCGTGTGCGCCTGAAAGGCTGAGGCCGTGAAGATGCTGTCTCTGGATGAACGGGATTGAAGGAATTCGCGCGCCGAAATTGTAAAATCACACTGCCCTTTCCTTTTTCAGGTAGAGGCGACAGCGGCGGTGGCGCGGGGGGGCGCAATCCTTTCAACGGACTTTTGATAAGTTCACCGTCTGATATCTCATATCCACGTCGACCAAGAAGACTACTCCAGAGTTGAAGTGTCGCTTCGGGCAAACGCTTGACATTGGCGAGTTCCTCCTCTGGTTCGTCTTGATCATCCCCAGGCTGCTCCGAGGGTGCAGTTGACGTTGACGGGGGCGAAGTGGGTACTGTTTCTTCTAGAGAGGATTTGCGCTCTGGTCGTGGCCTTCGGACCTGATACTTTTCTTCATCAAATCTGCCTGACAAGAAGTCAACGGGGAAAAGACATGCAGCTTCAAGGGCTAACCTCCGAATTCGAGCGAGTCCCAGAACCATTCCTCCCAGACTAGATGAACATTAGCTTCACCCCTAGTGTTAAATTTCTCCGCATATTTCATCTTGTCCGTTTCTTGATCCCCAGAGCAGAGCAGATGTGTTACCCTCACAGGCCGCTCAAGATTCTTCAAGTAGACACCCCCATGTTCAGTCACCAACTTGTTAATCTGCGTCCGTCGTATTATTTCATCGATTCCGGAAGGACAAATCACGACACCAGAAAAGATCGGGAGGCGATATTTGGGAATTTCCTACGCAGCTTTAATTTCTCTCAGACATAATATGATGTTAACGCACATCTGCAATTTCAACATCGTCACCTCTCAACCATATCTGATAAATATCCGTAATCCAAGAGGGGTGCAATATCGGAATTTTCCTTTCAAGTGCACACTAAAGACAAGTCAATAGGCGGTCTCCAAATATCGTAGTTGGTGTACCCGCCTGGTACTTGGCACCTCCATGGTCCACCGCTATCAAATGACTAACACGGTCCGTAAACGCGCTAGTTGTAGTAGCACCAAGCTCTACCGCCTGTTTAAATATTGTCGGCTGCTGCAAATGTCAGCCCGAGTGTGAAGGATGATGGAGCAACCACGCACCTTATCAAATGCTCCTGTCGCACAAAGCACCACTCCCCTGAACGGACGCGGACATAGATCGATTGCAATTGTATCATCACTTCCTAAGTGACTCTCTTCCGCCAAAATCGAGTCGTCACGTCGTAACCGCCGCGGCACTATACCTTCTTGTGCAGGGCGAAGTTTGACATTTGGGACCTGAGGCCGACATGAGATTTAATTACAAAATAAGAAAAGATGCCAAATACCTTGGTCGATTTGTTGCTTCGACGTTTCATGAGGAGCCCAAGTTTGAACGAGAGAACTGTCACTTAATATGAGCCACCCCGGCTGCTCTGACAGATTTCGCGAATGTGCCAGCCCTGAACTCATCACGTGAATATGATGGACGTCGGATCCTCGCAGTCTTGAGCTCGTGTCACCCATCAGCGCAACTTCTAGCTAAGTGGATTGAATTACATCTCACGAAGAGTCAAAGTGCATGAGTTGTTTCCCAAAGCAATGACCCAAACCATTTGTGGCTCTTTCGTATCCAGTTTACCTGCTCAATCGGCCCCTACAAATGTCGACAGCCTTATAAAATAATGGTAGAGTCTCGGAACAACAAAAGTCTTTCTCCCATCTATTGTATGTCAATGCTAAAAGAATTGCACTAAGTCAAGTTCACGATCACGGATCACTCCAGTGTCAATCTCAAATTTGTTTACATAAGCATCAAATTTCGTCCCTCAGCGTTCAAAGGTTCATATATACCGCACTCATTGAGTGATGCCATCTCGAGACGACATTGACCCCAGGAGGCTCGTACGTGTGCATGCCGAACGGATAGCGAATGTTTCTAGTACAGATTACCCTGGTCATTACCATGGAGAGGACCATTCCTGGAGTCTCCAAGCATTTCAAAAGGTGCGCAGCAAAACTGGTTTACTCTCATAAAATTTGTGGACTGAGAGTTTCCTTGTAAGGGTAGAATTTGAAAGTCAGCGTCCAGAGGCTGTCGCAACATTCAATAGATTTTGACCTGGTTGGAGTGGATGCCTCCATCGCAAATGCTTTTCGTCGGATACTGATGGCAGAGGTGTGATCGTGTTTATTGACGGCCGACAACGATCGTTGACGCAAGACAGGTTCCGACAGTCGCTATCGAGAATGTATACGTCTGGGACAACACTAGTGTTATCCAGGACGAGGTACTCGCTCATCGCATCGGCCTCGTCCCTCTGAATGTCGACCCGGCGCGGATAAGCATGCGGGGAAGTACGTTTTTTTATTATTAATTTTTACCTTTGAAAGAAGTATTTACCTCGAAGACAGCTGATGATGAGTTCACTGATCGTAATACGCTTGTCTTCAAACTGAATATCTTATGTGAACGAAACAACAATGCCACGAAAAACAGCCAAAATCCGTCCGAGCTCTACAAGAATCATGAGCTCCTCTCCTCACATTTAGAATGGATTCCAGCAGGTGAACAAAATGAGGTCTTTGCCGACGGACCGCCGGCACCGACCAACCCGAATATTGTTCTCGCCAAGCTCAGGCCAGGCCAGGCGGTAAACATGGAGTTGCATGCTGTGAAAGGCGTTGGCAAGGACCACGCAAAATTCAGTCCAGTCGGTTCGTATTGTCTTCCATACCTCGGGGATCATCTGCCTCATTGGGTTGTTCAGCCACTGCTTCCTACCGTCTTCTTCCTCATATCAAGATCAAAAAACCGATTCCGTCACATCTTGTCGAAAAATTCCAAAAATGTTTCGCACCGGGCGTTGTCAACGTTGACCCACGAACAAAGGCAGTTTCTATAGATAAATATAATGTGCGCAAAGATACTGTCAGTCGTGAGGTGTTACGGCATCCTGAGTTTACGGATATGGTGGAGTTGAGTCGCGTCCGAGATCATTTCCTATGTGCGTTCGTTTATTCTACTCAGATTGGTGAAATATCTTGTTGACGGTGGTGCATACTCTTAGTCAACATCGAATCAGAAGGGCCGTATGCCCCCGAACGTCTTTTGCTCGAAGCGATTCAAATTATGCGAGAGAAGATTTCTGTTCTCCGAAAAGCTGCAGATGCGTTGCTTGTCGGAGACTCGCCGGACGGCGGCGATACAGAGATGGCCGAAGCTTGACAGATTTATTTATCATCTTCAACTTTGTTATCAAGAGATGTAGACCTCCCGCGTCTTACGATTGTTGATCTCCAGATATTATCTGATACATTCACATGACGTTAATTTCCCAATTTACTTTTGGAATGAGTAACAAAGCTCGGGCCTCGGCAGGGAGCGGGTATGAAAGAACTTGCCTGTATTGCGTCTGCTTAGTCAAAAAAATCTACTCCATACTAATCTCGTCAATTACATTGTGGGTCCAGTAGATCATCAAGGTCATAACCGATAAATCAACAAAAGCCTAAGGTCAAAACCATTTAGATCAACAAAAGAGCTATTCCTCCAATAGTAACTGAAAATAGTAATGCCAGCATAGTGTTGGTCTGTGCCATCAAACTTGCTGAGCCTCCTGCACCGCTTACTGACGTAGTGGTGCTGGTGCTGGTGCTGGTATTGGTGCCGCTGCCGCCGCCACTGCCGCCGCCGGTGCCACTGCCGCCATTGCTAGTGCCGCCATTGCTAGTGCCGCCATTGCTAGTGCCGCCATTGCTAGTGCCGCCATTGCTAGTGCCGCCATTGCCGGTGCCATTGCCGGTGCTGCCGTCGTTGGTCCCATTACTGCTGAACACACGAACAGAAGCAATCTCGAAGTACGCCGTCGCGTAGTTTGAACCATTACCCACGACATAATCAAGGTAGCAATCTCCACTGCATGTCTGCGCAAAGATTTGGGGATTTCCAGCGAAATCTTTTCATGATGAATGGGAGAGGTAAACAAAAGTGGGAGTCACCTACCACCGCAGAGGGTAATATCAAAGATTAAATTTTGAGGTTCGAAAAACTGCTCCATATTGCAGCCTGTGGTCGGCCAATTGCCAGAAGGAGTACCAAGTGTGGATGTGTCAATAGTGTTACCAGAGAATGATGCGGGAACGTTTGGCCGTGGTATGAACCATATGCTGGAAAAAGACATATCAGATCATCGAACCAAAAATAAAATCAGGAGGTGACGATTGGGCAAGGGTTAGTGGAACCTGATGACGTACGAAATACCGCTTGTGGCAAGTTCAGTCACAAATACACCTCCCCCTGCTGCGGCGAAGCCTTCACCAAAGGAAGTTTGGAGCGTGTCGGTCACAATACATCCTTGATTATTGCTCGCAATGAATGAACAGTTCGCGTTACCTTCCTTCGAGGTAGAAAGAATGTTGGGGTTGACAATTGTGCAACCCGTCTCGGTGTGCAGCCCCATCTGATTTTGTGTGACAAGATTCACGCCTTCGAGAGTATCAATTTCGCTGAAGGTTCAGTCAATACAGGTTGGACAGAGATCAAATCCAGCAGGATATTCACCCTCCTATCGGCCAATCAGGAGCTTGAGACCACCTGAACAACATATAATTAGAATATCTTCTCAGAGAAAATGATTGAATACCATGCAGGCCAGACAGAGCACTGGATCCGTTGTATCAGCCGATGATTGGCATCAAGAGCTTTCACATAGCGACTTACACCGTAGGGTATATGGAACATATCTGCTACCCAAACAGATCCTAGCCCGTATCGTTCATTGGTAGTGATTCGAACAGTATTTCGTTTTATGTTGAAGGGTACCACAGACGTGTTGTCAACTTTGATGATAGCGTGATTGGTAGAAGAATCGACAAAAGCAAGCTTTGACTCTTGTGCTTCAGAGGCTGACACAAAACTTGGGGATAATTCAGACAATTGTGTTCGCCAAAGAATCTAGATATACCCACATTGCATCCCCGTTCGTCAGGTTGTCGACTATTCAAAGGTCAGGCTGGGACGTGTATGATATCTGACAAGTACTCAGACGTGCAGTGGTCAAAAAATGTCCAGTCATCGAAAAAAGTCGGACCTGAGTATTTTTTAATGAGATTGTAGCTGGTTGCAGCAACAGGTGCGATGAGCGAGACACCAGCTAGAAGTGTCGAGGCAAGCAAGGCTGTCGGGAATCTCATTGAAGGACGGTGAAGGTAGGCGGTTAGAAACAAGATCACTGCGGTAAAGGCGATTCTGATCTGAAAAACAAGGAGGATATGAATAGCCCGTCAGTGATGGCGATTCAGCAACCATAGCCCGGCCGCCAGTCGTCGCCTCGAGGAGATCATCATGCAATTTGCGGATACTACATACCGGCCTCTCTATTTTTTGGCGTTCTCGACGACACCGAATAGATTGGATTCTCACCGAGTTCGATTCATCGGGCAATAGAAATCATCTGAGAATGAAAGTACGGTAAGTTCTCTGAATGAGCACATGATATTTGGTCGATTGTGGATTGCATCACAAGTGCAGACGCTTTGACATTACGGCAAAGGGCAAGTAACTCCAAGGGTGTTCTTTTGATTCCCGGATTGCTCATTCTTGGGAACATTTTCTGTACCTTGCTTATGAATTGTCTCTGATGTATTTCCACATCAAGACGGCAATAGTTATTTAAGTCACAATGAGTTCCCTAAGCCTTTTCAGTCCTTGAAAGTTGACTCGTTGTGCTTGTTGTTCTAAGGTCCAGCCAGACCGACTGACAGAGCCCCATTCACACGCACTACACGATGGTCTGCAGCCCCAGGTTTGGGCAATACCGCTATCTCCCAGGTAGACTTTATGGCAGTCATGATATAATTCACAGTGAATATCTAATTCAACTCACTATGGCAAGTGGAGCACAGACGCCATGCAGTGAAGCATGTAATCCCCTTTGTTCAACCCAAACCACTCTGTAGTTCTGGGCCACAGCTAGTCAGACTCAGCCCTGTAGGTGCTGGATGTCAAGTGGGTCCACCCAAAGATCATCCGCCGCTCCCTTGTCCCTTGCGTTGTGATCTCCGGTTGATTAGATAACATGAGACCGCGCGGGGAGTCAAGCTTAACAGGTACCAAATGAAATTGAAGAGGCTGCACCTTTACTGCGCCTAGTGCTGTGGTGGTTCACACAGACGAATCTGGACGTTTTCCCCAACGACAACGACTTCGTTGATACTAACACTAAGCGATTCAGAAACGGTGAGCGAGCGGTTCGGGGAGAAGAAAGTCTATTGGAGCTGATCTGATTTTAATTTGATGTCTTGGCTACAGCGCAGCTTCCTACCTCTTCCATGCCCGGTTGGAATGACAGACCCAGCTCGATGTGGCCAATCCATAGCCAGCTAAGCGGTGGTCGTCGGCGCCACTTCTGGCTCTTTTTCGGTCTCGTCGTCCTCATCATCTTCCTCACCACACACCCTACGAGCATCTACATGCCTAATGATTCCGCAACTACTGTCGAACCTGTCGAACACCCGGCTATGTGGGTAGAACCCCCGACTATGTGGGCAGAACCAAAGACTCGGTGGGCAGAACCCCCGAATTTCGAGAGGTTGAAACAATGGGAGCGCGATCTCCCACAACACAATCTTGAATTACCCTTCCCAGAAGGTAAAACTGGTCGCTACGTCAAATTCTCGAATCAAATCAAGAGGCTGGGTTGGAACAATGCTCTCAATGAAATGTACGTGCCTCTGGTCTATTACTGAACGTGCCAAACTCACGGATTTCAGTCTAATGAATACCCATCTTGCATATGAGTCAAAGCGTGCCTACGTGTTCCAGCCATATGTCTGGAAAGAGGAGCATTACTGGTGGCCGCAGGAAGTCTACCGGAATAACGAATCCCTTCCTCATACTCCTCTAAACGCCATTATATCCGGACCATCTGCGGGCGGTCCTTGGGACGTAGGTGATGACGCTCCGCGTTCTATTTCCGAAGAGTGGTTTGATGTCGTGTGCCCAAGGAATGAAAGACGTATTATTAATACTCGTGAGGTAAAACCTATAATTGGTTGGGCAGACGGCATTGAGATCTTCAACCACTGGAAAAAGATACTTCACGACGCTCCCGAACGCTGTATAGAGATCGAGCCAGACCACTACACAGAAGACTTCTACCCTCAAACCTTTGATCTGTGGCTTTGGGGCAGTCATCGTGTTCGCTCTTTATGGACCATGTTCTCACAATCACCTACTTCTCGCTTCCTCGAACCTTCTCCCATCGTTCTATCAGCTGTTGAGAGAAACGCATATCTATTTAACCCCCGTGGAACACGTCCGGAGCAGCCAGTCTCCCGCAGTCCCTATGACCGCATGCTTGCCATTCACGCCCGTCGTGGAGATTTCAAAGAGGCGTGCTTACATCTTGCAAATTGGAACTCCACGTTCTACAGCTGGAACCTACTTGAAGAGCTGCCCGACGCTTTCACGCCTCCGTCAGGCGGGAAAAAGGGGGAAAACACACCTGAAAACATTGAGAAATACTTAGAACGCTGCTTACCACAATTTGGCGACATCGTAGCAAAGGTCCGGGATTCGCGGTCTGATTACCTCCGGCAGTCGAAGGCGGGGCACAAAACGCTAGATATACTTTTCCTGTTGACAAACTCGAAGGGCGAGTGGCTTGATCAGCTCAAGGCGACGCTCAGAGACGATGGCTGGCACACTATCGTTACGAGTAAAGATCTGGAGCTGGATCAAGAGCAGACAGAGGTCAACATGGCCGTCGACATGGAGATCGCACGGAAGGCAGCTGTCTTTGTTGGTAATGGGGTGCGTCGTTATCCAGTATCCTTTTGAAGTTTGCCGACCGCTAATTTTTGGGTAGTGGTCCTCTTTCACCAGTAACATCGTTCACAAGAGATTGGTAGATGGAAAAGCACCTTTTAGCTGTCGTTTTTACTAAACGAAGGTCTCTCAACTTCATAGCTTAATACTCGTGTATTAAATAGAGTATACTGCATCACCATCCGTATATAATACATATGCATTCGAAAATGGCCCCGGGTTTGAGGTTCCAACGGCAGGATATACCCGAGAAACAAATCCCACGTGTCTCCGCATCCTCACTCAGGTCTGCCCACACTCCTTTCATTTCTTCTTTCTGCCTGTGGCTATGGATTATGACCGTAAATCCAACGTATCGTCTTTCTATGGAGGTCGTAAGGGCTCATTAGATGCTCTCAATGCCGATTTCCCAGCTGCAGCGGCAACTAGACGTCCTCGAGACGATGCTTCATCGTTCTACCAACCTGAGCAGGTTCCTCGCAATAGCATGGACCCACTCAATGGGCCTCGCAATAGTACTGCCGGGTACAACAGGGGTTCCTTTTTCCATGCAGGCAGAGAGGAGCCTTTGAAAGGCGGTTCAGACGAGGACGAGGAAGCTGGGAACCGTGTTGGCGAGTCCATCTGGGATGTTTATGCCGATTTTAACAACACCGGACCTCGGTATAGCAGTGCGTTTGGCCAGGCAGAAAAAGGGTGCGGAGTATGGCCTGATGTTGACGAGGTGCTGACAGACTCCGTGAAGATATCAGCAGCTGCCCCCCTCAACACCAAAACAGGAGGATGATAATACCGGTGCGAGTACGGTTGAGATGGTCACCGTTCCAGCACTTGGACCGGAATGGGGACGTTCAGAGATGCGGGATATGACCAAGGCGGGTCGACGAGAGAAAAAGGCGGATGCGCGTCGCGAGAAATTCGTTGCATGGAACAGAGGCGAGCGTGGAATCTGCGGCAAGTATTTCACGAGAAAGACACTTGTCATCACTATATTTTGTCTATGTGCCGTGTGAGCCCTGATTTCTCTGCTATTCAATGATTTTCTCATCATATCTCCTACTCTAGTACTGCCATTATTCTCGGATTCACGATTCCCCGAGTACCCTCATTTTCTTTCGACAGCGACGCCCCGTTGCAAGCAGCCTCTGGAGACTGGAATAACAGCGTACCCACTTACTTCAACAGGGCGCCCGCCAATTTCTCGTTCCCTGCGCTCGCCTCTCTTCAAGTGAACACGGACAACAATTATGTCCCCATTCATTTCAAGTCTCTCAAGGCAAGCGTCTATGATCTTCAAACATCCAGGCTCGTCGGAGTTGGTGACTGGGGCTCCCACTCACTTCCAGCTAAATCATTTCCGGAAATTCTCGTACCCCTCAATTTCACCTATGTTGCGTCAAATTCTTCAGACCAGACATGTGCGTTGTATAACTTTCCCAATATTCTGATTATTTACTTTTTGTAGGGATGAACTGGTATAACGCATGCAAAAGTAGAACTCTTTTCGCCAATGGACAGCGTGACCGTACGTAGACAACACTCTCTATTTCCCACACGCTCAGAGTTCACACTAGCCCTCAAGTTCCGTCTCGTCCTCGACATGAGCATCCTTGGACTTCCAACTTCGCACCAAACATCAACACAGGTATCTGATGCCTCGTGCCCTATTGAACTCGACCCTCAGCATAGTTAAATACCTCATCTATTGGACTGGACTATATCCTCCACATCCTATCTCATGCTTTCCTTTGACACATTGATAATGATATGTCGCATCTCCCTCGTTTAAATTCCTTCCGTGTCGTGCACAAAACATTGTACTAGTTTGAACATATCTTATGGACTACATAAACTGGATATCGTATAGCTTTCTTTGTCTTTGTGTGCCTCTGATTAGTCACTCCGCTGGTTCCAGCTGTTAGGATGTTGTTCAGCATCACCTTCCTTGCACACACTCTCTATTTACAAATTTTACAATGGATCTAGTGTACGGGGAGAAGACTGTAATATCTACAACCGCTCTTTACTCTGGTAGTCCATGAATGACGCTTCAAGTCATACGTGCCGTCATCGCGCTGCATTCGGAAAAAAATCGCTTCGGGATGTCGAAATACTCAAAAGGATAGTTTCCTCGCCGCGAGCTTCGAGATTATTTAGGTACTCAACCTGGTTGGATTCGACAAGGACGCTCGGGTGTCGATCTGCCTTCAAATTCATAAATCCACTACGTTGAACCCATTGATCTATTATGTGTCCATATCAAATGCAAGCAGTTTCTATTTCTTGCAGTAGCATTTCAACTCAAGGAACCTCCATGCGGGTATTCATTGGCTTGCTATACTTTGGCCTTTATGCCATTCGCTGTCCTGCCCCAGCCTCACTTCCTATACGATAAATTTAATTTGTGGGCATTGAATATAACGACTAGAAATGACGTATGCTTGGACGCTTTGTCTTGGAGCTGCTATATCTTATTTTAAAAATGACCTGTATTGGTGTTATAGTTATCTACGAGATGTCCTTGTCACGATGCAACCTTGAGGACAAGCAGCAGTCTCTCCGTGATTATGTTTCCTTTATATCCAGCGAGAGTCAAAAGTCTGAACGAACTCCTTCTTTTGAAGATGTCCTCTGCATTGTCGCGCAGGTGTCATGGCACAGCCTGATGCTGAATTAGGAAGCACATAAACAGCCTTGTCTATAGATGAAGGTATTAGATTTGTAGATTGTTGGTAGAGGTTCTAGAAGTCAACATTATGGCTTGTTTTTGATAGACAAGTCTTGGAACATACCTTGAACCATGACGGACTGTGGACACTTCTCGACGTCTTCCAATGAATCGCCGACTGATTTGACCTCTGGTTCGGACGGACCACCGACTAGAAACGGTACCCATACTATTTCTGTGCCATTCGCCGAGTACAGGGGAGCAATATCCCAAGCTTGTTGATATTGCCATTTTCTAGACAGTGGCCTCTGTCGAAGCCGGCGGAGAGTGAGAGACAAGACACATGCCGCAGAAATCGACAGTAAAATAGCGAACACTGGAACGAACCGACTCGTAATAAGACTTTTTGAGCAAGGATAAAAGGCCTACTAACATGCAGTGAGGATGTCAGAATCTGTCATGGAATCTCCACTGCACAAAAGGAAGGGTTAGGTGGGACTGGGTTCCGTTTGAATATCGGCGAGGAAGCAAAACTGCTTTCCCTTTTAAACGAACTTGTAGGTTGTTGGAGATGGAGTGTACACACCATCGGCGGATTTAATCTTCTATCCAGAAAAACAGATGCCTATTTCGGGTCGTGCAGTGGCGCTTAACAGTCATGTTATACAGCAATTGCTGTGACGCGCGTCAGCCTTTCAAAAGCAGGGCTGCTTACGGTCTGTGAAGTAACCAGATTGATATTGGCTGTGACAGCATATCGATGGAAGCTCAAGCAAAGAAAGTGAGCGACAAAACTTTGATTAGGCGCTCTGATGAATTCAGTAGTAAAGGACAGATACGCTACAAGATATCAAAGATAGACATAACTCTAGTTGTAAGTTGTGATTTAGAATAAGCCCCGACAAATGAGTATTAATAGGGAAGAACTATTCGTCATTCCGCCGTGATCACGCTCATCTGAGAAATCCTAATCCTTATGGTTTTGGTGGTAGTTGAGATGGTGTGCGATGCCAAGCTGACTCTATTGACCTGTAGTCTTGAGCGTTTGGTGCCTCTGAAACAAGCGTAAAACCGAGACGGGATGTAATTGTTGCAGCACTTGCCTCGAAGTAAACGTGCTCTTTCTTCTGCTCGAAGTTTCAAAGACAACCACCGGTCCCAAAGTGCTAAAGCGTAGAAAAGAAGGAGAAGCAGGACAAAAACTGGCCCTTCTGGTCATGAATATCACTCGTTGAGATCGAAAAGGAGGCGCAGTATGTTGGACATAACGTACTGAACCATTCAAAGGTAGAGTATTCCCCTGTACATTCTGAGACGGGAACGGTAGAGCTCTGTGGGACTATCATTTGCTTCTCTTTTCACCATGACAATAATCTATGTATATATGGCATTTCACAGCACCACAGCACTTACGACACTAGGCCCAGGCGGCCGTGGTGAGATCCGTGAACATGCTCATCCAGTGGAATCCTCGAATCAAATATGGATAGTAAATATATATCATTGTTACACACAGCACCCATGATAACAAAGGCTGTGTTGATGCGTGTGGAAGCGTCTGATCCATCTGATGGAATTTTGATCAAACTAAAGCATCCTCTTTGGACAAGTGTAACAATGATCACAGCATGGTCTTATCAGTCAGAAACACCGCGGTCCCCAACAATTTCAAGTCTTGCGCTGCGTAACCTACAGTCAGGCTGTAGCTATTCGAAAAGCCAGGAAGAATGAAGGCGTCAATGAGTGGGAAACAGCCTATTTAGACGAATCAAGTTTGTTTATTTCATTATGCTCAGGAATTACGATGGAAAATCATTGGAGGTGTATGTAATGAGTCTAAATTGCGGAAAGGACTCATACTCCGCGTACACAAACTCCGTATCCGTCATAAAAAATATTGTCGATCTTCAGCGAAAGCAGGGCAGAGATAAAGAATAACTGATAAGCATGCAGCCGATGTGTAGATAGGTATCAACTCTAAGGTTTACCGGGAATGGATAAGAACAAAACGAGACTGTGTGGATGGGAGTTCGTTGAGAGGGAGGATTATGCCGCAGATCAAGGAATAAATCGTGAACATCGTTAGGGCCCGGGAGAATTAGGTGGTATCGTGGGAATGAGGGTATGTCTCAAGAGGTCGTCGGCATGCTGTCTCGCGTTGGTAGGGTAAGTGTCGCGAGTGGGTATCAATAGGCGAGTTCAAAGTGAAGAAAGGGATATTGGTAGTACCGATTGCGCAGAGAATAGGCCTAAGGTATGCCACCGCGGACGGCGGCAATGATCTTGCATCCTGGAGTTCTGCTGACTCATGTCCTGGCTCAATGCCAATGTCTGGGAGCCTGGCTCCCGAGTCGCAGGAAGGGTTCAATTGTCGAGGGTCCCCTCCAATGTCGATGGGAGGCGCAGCGGACGTAGAAGGTGTCTCTTGTAAGTTACTGCGCCGAATAAGTCCAGGGACATTGAGAATTCGAAAAATGACTGGGAGGGGCCGATTATGTATCATTGAAAGTCCATAGGGAGGAGGTAGCAAGTGTAGCGGCTGCAGACACTCATGAACATCGCACGCTGGATTATAGATACTGACGACGACGACGACGAAAACGACTGGCGGATATAACGTCAGTCAAAGATGATAAATCAACCGAATTTACTCACTCAAAATACAAATAACAATCAACGCAAGAACCCATCCGTCCATAGTTAATCAGTAAAAGAAGTAACGGGCGAAGGCTGACAAGGGATGGGCTCCGCCGCAGCGAGAAGAGGGATGCAAGGTGGACAAAGCCAGAGAAAAGGTGTGCGGCATTTTCCTTTTCTTTGGCAAAGGTTTTTTATCGGTCACAGTTGTGAATAACCTCACAACACAGCGTTCGTCACACCACACCTTCCGCAGTGTCAGAGAAGGACACGTGTGGGGTTGGAGCAGTTGCTGATATACGGATTTGGTTTTGGGCCGACGGGCGAAAGTGACCAAAAGAGTGTGTATGCTGATAGGAGTGGTTAGCGAAAGCACAAGTTGTTTGAAAGCAGGGCATTCATCCGAACAAAGTTCCCGGGATTCTTATGGAAATTTTCTCAACAAGAGAACAAAGTACCAACATGTGTCCACAAAACACCCTTGGTTAGTCACGAGCAAGTGACAGCGTACCAGTGCCTATTCGGTGGTATGCCGTTATGTACCCGCTATAGGACACAAACACATAGATCCAAGAACATTTACCAGCGTAAATTCACTAAGGACCATATATTTTGAAAAATTGGCTGAACCGTTGACTGGGAAGCTCTTGAGAAGAGTCATGTAAGGCCAAGACAGATGACATGACATAGAATTTCTTGACGATACACGAAGATTGAAACAAGGCATTTCAATTAGTCTGAGCCGACTGAACAATCGCGGTCATGTGACCGCGCGCGTTGTTGATTCAAGTTTGATTCTGACGTTGTTTCTCTCTGCCACAACGTTCATCTTATTTCCTCCGGCCCAAGGCGATGAAAAAGCAGACGCGAGGGCTCGACCTCAGCATACATGGCGACGAGCTCGAAAGGCACAGAATTGAGCTCGAGCAAAACCTTCAGAACACCGATATCTCGTTACGGCTGTCTGCACCTAGCGAGGATGAATATGAGGAGCCCTCCAGTGTTGAATATCCCAGGCACAACTCTGGTCCAGGAGTGTTTGCTTCATTTGAGATTCCCTCAAGAGACCATTATGATGGAGATACTCAAAGTCAGGTTCACCCGTGGTCGTTCCGGACATATGACGATGAAGAGGGTATCAACCCTTACGGCGCCGGAGGTTCACTGTCCACGGCAGCACATCATGCTAGTGCTCTGACGCTGAGTGCGGGTTTAGGCGGGGGCCGTACAGGAAGGCGAGATATCAGCCTGAGCGGAGCAGAGTACGACCCCGATCGACCACTGAAGGATATGATCGGCGGCATGGACCCAAAACTCAGCATGTTCGACATAGAGCCTTCCCGCTCGAGATATTTGGTACTTTCAAAGATTTCATGATTCATTTTATTCCTCTGAATTTTCATCTAGGGTGACCCACTTGTTGTCGACAGCACCGCTGAGTTGGACCGCATGCTACAGACAGGGCATGTGCAACCTATCGCATCCCCTCTTCTACCGTCATCTTCTGGCTCAGACTCTGAATCGGGCACTGATAACCCAAATACTTCCACCACACGCCCGAAACTTGCCGACTCACTCCGTCGTGTGTCTTTTTCCCCCAAGCGACCTAGGAGCAATCCTGGGTCGCCCCACATCTCTTCACGACAACTTCGCACTCCAAGTCAAAACGAGCCACCTCCACGAGCTGAAAAAAAGAGGACTGATATATTTCCTAGTTATGGTACTCGGCCGCAAGTACGCCTTCAGCCCCCAACGCCTGCCAATTCTAGTTACATTGCGCCTTCCCAATCCCAATCCCAATTTACCAAACTTGCACGCGGTATCACACGTGAAATCCAACACGCGCAGCGCGGTGAAGCATCCAAATACGCCGAGCGTAATCCATTTGACACGTCTACAGTAGCTCATGTGTCTGCGAAGCCGCAGCAACAGACTCCTGCTCGTCCATCAGCGATGAAACAGCGCAACGCAACACCCGGCCCAAATTTGAAAGCGAAGGTGCATCTTCCTGATGTCACCGGTCTTACGAATGCCGTAGAGTCACCTATGAAATTCGGGGCAGAGTACTATGTCTATCCTGGGAGCCCTCGTGAGACGGAAGGTTCGTGACTGCTCTAGCTACTGCTATGGTATCTTTCTAATAGCCTTGCCGCAGCCCGCCTTGTAGCCATGCTCAATACTGTGCAGTCAAAACTTCAGCACTTCGAAGAGGAAAATGGAATCTCGCGTCGGCGAGTGAGAGAGCTTGAACTCGAACTTGAGGTGTGCAAGCGCGATGTAGCAAGGGAGAGGACACGGGTATTGGAAAGAGAAGAGATCATCGTACAGCAACAGCGGGATGCAAGTTTCAATGCGGCTTCACGACGCAAGGATAAGGGAAAAGGCCGCGCAAAAGATATGACCATGGATCAGGAGGGACTTTATCAGAAGTACAAAGAAGCTGTGGAAGGCCAGAAAGGTTTGTAGCTCGTATGTCGCTCAAGCGTGAATTCTCACTCGTGTCCATGCCCAGCTCTTGAGGCCCTGATCACGACGCTTCGTACACATCTGACACGGCTCACTGCGGAGCTGTCGTCGCATCGCACGCTGCTCATGGAACTCAGGGAGTTGCGCGATGCCGATGCGCAGACGATCAAGGCAAAAAGTGCCGAGGTCGAACGCTTGAGTCGAGAGGTCGAACGCCTGGGTGGAGAGGTTGAGGTGCTCCGTGGTGTGGTGGAGGAGGGACTCAGGGAACGTAGAGGTGCCCGGGAGGCTGAGGAGGTTTTGGAGGAGTCGAACGTGGCAGTATCGTTAGATAAGGAGGTGGGGGAGCAAGAAGAGGATGTGCAAGTTCATGAAGAGGAAGCTGAGGAGGGACCAGAAAAGTTCGATCCTATGCCGATAGCTGGGCCGTCGCGGAACGTGGGGAATAGAACGATGACCAGACGGACAGTCCAAGCAGATGTCGGATCCTCAAACCCAGGTCCTGCTCGTTCTCTGACACCTCCAGCACAAGTACAGGGTCCGGGAACCTCAGTGCATTTCATGAATTCGGCCGAGTTCGAGCGTATCTCTGCTGAAGTAGAGGAACAACGTCTCTTCGAGCAACACGCGGTTCGGCCTGAACCTGCACGCCCGCAGATACGTCGCACAACTGTGGAAAATGCGTCAGATGATGAAGACGAAAAAATAAAGGCTTCTCACAAACCTGCATCTCCTCTACCCCGATCCCGGACCACAATGGTGAATCAAGAACAGAATCAGAATCGTCTCCAGACACCAAACGCACGGCAGCAACGCGTTCACCAGCGCATAGCCGAGACACCTTTCCCTCAGATTAGAGGTGGGCACCTTGAACGGCTATTTTTCTCAGCACCTGAGCACAATGCGCGCACATGTAATGTGTGCTGTCGCCGGAGATGTGCTGATGCAGATGTAGGAGAGGAAGTGTCCTGGCTACCTCCGCGATTCAAAGGAATGCGCAAAGAGGAGGAAGAGAGCACGAGTGAAGAGGAGGATGTTGAAGATGATGAGGATGAGGATGAAGGATTCGTGGATGAGGAGGAAAGGCGGCCACCGGGAGTGGGTGATAAAGGCCAGAAACAGAAGGAAGAGCAAAATTACTGGAGGCTTCGTGGACAGAGGGAGGGGCTGCCGCCACAGACGGTAGTTGCAAGGGTGATCCGAGAACTGGAGGATGATTTCACGCATTATAAAGGGTATGCAAACCTAATTTTGATGTTCCAATGGTGTTTCTTATTCCGTCGTCGCAAGCATCTATGTGGAACTGGCTGAACAATACAAGGACATGGATCCTGTGTCTGACGTAGCCCGTAGGAACCTTCTTGCAAAACATTTGCGGGAGGTCGTAGACATTCTTGAGCAAAAGGTAAATCATCTCTTTCTTTTGCGAATGAGACGTTTTGATTATCGATCTTGTCAGGGCGACCAAATTGCAGCACTTTATGACCTTCTGACATTCAAAGATAAGCCAGTCGAGGAATCTGTGGTTCCGCCGAGAAGATTGACTGAAATCTCTGTTAAAACACGATCAGGACGTATCGTTTCGACGACAGCTGTCCCGTCTAAGGGTCGAAGCGCAGGCGCAGGAATCAGGAGGCAGCACACGGCGCTTGCATAAGTGTCGCTTTATCCAATCAATTGAAAATTTTGCCTTGAAGTATCTTTTGATTTTGACAGATTTGACTTGTTCTGTCTGGTTTGGGGTTTCATGTCAGGTCAGAAGACGATCAAATCTATATGTATAATTCTTGTACATACAGACATTGTAGCTTGTAGAAAAGACGACATATACATCCATGGATTCATGCCAAAGCAATTGTTCGAGCTCACTTTTGTCTGCGCTACGGAGGACGCGTCGAGGTTGTCTGACATTCAAAAACGAATCTCCTTTGTTGAATTGTTCGGAGAAGATTAAAGCTATATCAGGTTTTCCGCCGTTTGGTGCGACCCCCTTCTTCCATCTCGGCCGCCCTCTTGCTCTTCTGTCCGGCAACTCTCATGTACTCTTTCTTCTTCTCTCTGTCCTTCTCACTTTTGAGCGCCTCCTCTTTAGCGAGCCTTTTGCGCCTCTCTTGCTTCTTTTCGTCCTTTTTCTCTTTACGCCGTACTACTTGATCCTTGCGTAAAGCACGTAGTTGCTGTAACAATGCCACAGCCTTCCGTTCTTCAGGTTCCATCACGACGGCGCGTTTCTGGAGGTATGTCTGCCCACGCTGCGGAAGCATGACTTTAGGTTTGGAGGCGTATGGCAAGGCGGCCTGTAACTTCTTAGGTACGACAAGGGGGTTGAAACGTCGTGCCGGTCTTTCGATCGGCTTGTACGCCGAGTTGATATCAAGCGGAGTTTTGAGGCCTTCGTCGCGCCGCACTTGGCCCGTGAGACGCATACCCGTCCATTGACCCTTGTCGGAGAGTAGTAGAGAGGTCACAGGATTATAGTACTTGCGAGGTTGGACAGAATACCACGCCCGAAGGAAAATGATATCTGATTACTCAGTTACGAACGCGATGAAGAGCGTAAAGGTGAACGTACCGCTCTTCAGCACTTTGTCTTCGAAAGTTGCCCTAAACGCCCCATCTGGCTTCGGTAAGGCCTTCTTGATCTGTCCTCTGATGCCTGAAACAGTCCTGATATTGGCACCTTCGAATTTCGCAACCTCTAGAGCGCTATTGAACATATCTTTGACAAACGCAGTATTCTTGAAGATTTTATAGGGCACGCCTGTCAGTTTTATCTTCTTGACAATCTTCACCGACCGATCAATATTAAGCACTACGCCAGTCGCGCTAATCCTAAAACCCGAATTAGTCCCATCGAGGGAGTTGAACGCACAGAACCCTGTATTAGGGAGTGATACCGGCCCGTAGAACGTCGCATAGCAGTGCATGTGTTCTGGTGTGTACTTGAGCATACGCATGCGGATCGAGTGATCATCGAGTGAGTATATCGGCACTGTTTGAAAGCGACGCCACCCCACAGAGATGATAAGTGGGTCGTTGTTCTTCAGGGTCCGGGTGAACCATCGGTGACGCTTGATGCGCACTTGCACAAACCCGAAGCGCTCCTCAGCCGAGAGCAGTCCACCGACAATGAGCGGATAGGTAGGGTCAAAGTTCTCGATAAGTTCGCAAGGAACATCGACGAGCTCTATGCGGACATATTGTCCAGGGCGGAAGCCTTCAATCAAAGTCCGTGCTTCAGCGTCAATACTTTCAAATTCAGCACGATTCAAAGCTAGCTGGCGAGTCATTTCATCCTTCTTCTCCTCATAAAAGTCCAATTTGGCCGACTCAGGGTCGTCGTATTGCGCATCGAATTTTCGTTTGAGAGCCTCCTTCTTAGCTGCGAGGGCTGCTGCAGGGTCTACTTTCTCGGGACTCTCCTGATCCTCCTCACCTGTGTTTCCATCTTCATCATCCTCAACCTCACGGAACTCCTCATCTTCAGGAGGATTGTCGTCTCCCGTAATGAATAGATGGCGTATGGATTCCAGCATCTCCTCATCCTCCCAACGCTTTAACTCGTCCTCGCTAAGACTCTCCTTGCTCCGATCCAGGACTTCCTCATCTCCTGCACCCGCTTTCTTCTTGATTTGGAAAAAATCATCAACCATCTCATCCTCAGCCTCCCGGACCTCTTCCTCGCTATCCTTGGGATCCTGCAAGATCTCGATAGGCGAGAGTTCTGATCCGTAGATCAATTTCATCCAGTCCTTCCGACGGACCTTACGGGTAGACGATAGGGTAGCTTGTACACGTGCCGCTAGTTTTTGCTTCCATCTAGGCGTCTCACCTTCGCTATCTTCGCCGGCTTCGTCATCATCGGCACTGGGTATGTTCTCATCCTCCTCATCGTCAAACCGGATCCTGACTTGATCATCACCGTCGTCGTCGTTTCCAAGGTCGGAGTCACTCTCTGCATACTCGACCCCCGTACGATGCTTGGAAGAGGAAGGGATCGAGCGCGTAGGCTGACGCAGAGACATGCGGCCAGAATTGGTGCCTTGTAATTGAGATGATGACGCGTGATTATTCTCTTGATCGTCGTCTCCGTCCTCGTCTGAATCAAAATCCTCTTCTCTATCGAAATCACTCTCTTCGCCGTCAAATTCTTCCTCATCCTCTTCATTGTCCTCGTCGCCGCCTTCCATGTCCTCCTTTTTTCCAACAGTCAGATTTCTCGATGACGATCCTAGGAGCCGGATGTGACTTTTTGTGACTGCATCTTCGAGCGTGGCCCCTGCATCCTGAAGGTCCATGACCATCTGTTCGCCTTCGCCTTGAAGCACTGTATACTGATGAACTTCAGTCTGATGGTGATAGTTTCAAGCGATGCTTACTATCATTATTTCCACGCGTGAAACTCCCCGGAACATTGATCCAAACCGCATCCTTGTCGTACGTCACA
This sequence comes from Termitomyces bulborhizus, assembly GCA_017580835.1. Taxonomy (NCBI): domain Eukaryota; kingdom Fungi; phylum Basidiomycota; class Agaricomycetes; order Agaricales; family Lyophyllaceae; genus Termitomyces; species Termitomyces bulborhizus. Next base: position 1,727 of record JAGDQM010025276.1, on the reverse strand, counting down.
CCGCCGACGTCACTCATGGGAGCGTGCAGGACCAACTTCTTCTTTTCGCTCAGCTTCCTCTTCTTTTCCTGTTCTGGATCTGACCCAGGAAGTGGGCACGGATCACCTAGCGCCTCCACACTTCTTACAACCAGATCACCAACACCTGGAACATGCACCTTCGCTCCAGTCCGTAAATGGGTGCCGCGCACGTATCCATACATCGTCACCATCCGATCGCACTTGCCTCCTGAGGTGCGTATCTGCTCTCGTGGTGTAAGATCTTCAATGCGGTCTGCGAGGACATACGTGTGGGCATTTCGGAAAACAAGGGGACGGAATTTCATCACGGAAATGAACCGCGAGAGATTGAGAATCTCTGAGTCAGGATATCGTCCATTTAATACACCTGAGAGGTAGAAGAGCTTTGCGCCTGCATATATTTCAGTCCAGAAGCGCTTTTTGAGTGCCTTCTTTGTGGCACGAAGAGTGGCGGCTTTCTTGATAAGGTCAAGGTGGGTTAGGACACCAATGACTTTGGGAAAACCGTGCGCTTGGAGGATGTTGAGGAACTCGAATGTTTCCTAGAACGAAATAAGTACTGATACACATAGACGCCTTTGAGGTCACCCATTACACACCATTTCGAAACCAAATGAGCCGTCAATCATGAGGAGGACAAGGTCAGCAATCTTGCCGATATCAATCATGCTGTTAAGGTCGTTATTGCATTCAATGAACGTCAGCCGTCGTTTCTTCCCGCTAACTACCGTGATAGGACCCTTGGCGTCGTTTAACGTTTGTTTTGAATATCTTCTCACCATACTTTTGAGTAAAGTAGTCTTGCCCACACCGGGGGGACCCACGATCGCAACGATGACGGGTGGTGGTTCGTCGTCAGGTGTACGATTGATTAGAGGCACATGAAGTCGTGTTTGGTCACGCTCAACGTTCCGTCTCCCCTGCCGATCCGCACGACGACCTGATTTTGGTGCAAAGGCCTGTATGGAAGTGATTTGTAGACTAAGATTGGGGTGAGCAGGATGCTGAGTACCTTTTCATTGAAACCTTTCTGTTTCTCCTTTCCCTTGCCTTTGTCCTTCTTCTCACGATGCGGCTTGTGTGGTCTATCTTCCATTTATGCTACCAAATACTATAAAAATGGTGTCGAACGTACTATAAGCAAAACATTGGTCATATCAAGGAAGAAAGCCTCACCTCAGTAATCAACCGATTGTTATCATATATATATGGCAAAATTGTTCTTCTCTATAGAGGAGCAGCGACCCTAAGAAAAGCACTTGCTAAGCATTTAGTCGAAGTCAATGGCATAGGTCAATTGAAATTTCAAAAATCTGTCATCATATTCCCAGGGTCTTGACAACATGGGCGTGTAAGCGATCTAATCTTATCTCTCAAAACTTGTCACGATGGTCACGAAAGAAGTAACAAGTTGTGACCTAGCAGAGGAACTATGCTATGGAACAGCAACCACACTACTAGGTGCTTGTCTCGGCTTCGATGGCGACCTCACAATTAGGCGAGTAGATGATAGTGGTGGGTTTTTACTGCTTACAAAATCATGGGTTGGATAAGATGGTTTCGATCATTATCAAGGGCTAGTGACACTACTGAACATGAAATATCAAGAAGAGGAATCACATACTCCCGGACGTAAAGCACAGAAATGCGGCTGCAAAGCAATCGCACGAATGCCCCGTTGAACCATGCGATACCGAATATCATGC